>PVKB01002850.1:76594-245081 GCA_004027205.1 Ctenodactylus gundi | reverse complement strand
TATATACACCCTAGAGCGGCGTGCTCACTTCTAATTGGCTGCTTGCTCATTACCTCGTATTACGCCCCGAGTTGGGCAGTGACTTGGCGCGCTTTCACCACTTACACCTGCGCAGTCCACTTATTACTTGCGGGAGCACCGGATGCCAGCGCCATCTTGTAATGGCGAACGCTGTCACCGCTCACCGCGGCTCTCTACACTGGTACAGCCACTATGGACAACAGTATTGGAGAATCCTCAAAAAACTGAAAGTATTTATCCTGTTTGACCCAGCTAGACCTCTTCTGGATATTTTCCCAAAAGAGCTAAGGTCATCATAGAAGAGTGATGATGTGTACATACCTATGTTTGGAGAGAATTAATTTTTAACATAAGTAAATTAGCCAGATACCTGGAATTACTTTGAAGCTTCTAAACCTTTTTTTCCTAGTGACTATGTTGAAAAGGAGCATTATTTGTCATCATTGTTATCACAATCAATATTGACAGTATCTGTTAAATTCTTGCCAAGTGCCAAAATTTTTTTAGATATAATTATTCATTTTATCATCACAATGGTGCTACACAGTAGGTAATGTGATTATTTTTTCTCATTTTATATATAGAAAAAGAGACACATGGATTATATGATGAAGCTAATACTTGAAACCAAGCAGACTGAGTGGGATGTAGGCCTTAATCTTTGACCTCCAATGGGTTTTGCCTTTTGTCTTCTTAAACAGTGCACTGAACATAATTTTAAGATTTCTTCATTGTTGAAGGGCCTCTTGGATTGTGGCAATGAGGCCTGTTGTATTTGGAGACAGACATACTTCAGATCTGTATTCCTTTTGCTGATGTGTTTTAGTAGATAATCTTAAGTTCATTTTTAAGATGAATATATGTTTGATAGAATATTCACTGAGCTGCTCTTTAGTTATAAAATAGCTAAATAATATGGATCTTAAAGGTAAAACAGAAACTTGACATTTTAGCACACTCAGGAAAATTTTTTTGTTACTTCCATTACTAACTGAAATTTAATATTGTAGAGCAGCATTTCTCAAACATTTTGAAATCACAACCAGTTTATACTTATAAAATTTATGACAGACTACAAAGAACATTTATTTTGTTCCTCTATCTGTATTTACCATGTTAGAAATTAAAATTGATATTTAAAGTACTTAACATAATTATAGTAAATATACTGTATGATTTAAATTAAATAAATTGCCAAAGATTTTCTACACATCACTTTAATACAAGTTTAATAGAAGAAAACTATGTGTATTTAATGTGTTTGGACATGTGGTTTTAGTTGATGTGAATGGAAAAAGATTCTACTCTTATATGGAGTTTAGTTGGAAAGAAAAAAATAATTTCTCCAGATAATTATAAATATCCTTTGATAGTACATCAGAAGTGTGTTTTTCTAAAGTATGTGAAATATGAAATCTGGAATATGAAATCTGAAATCAGATCAGTTCTGTAAAATGATCTGTCTTGTTTGATTTCTTTCTTTTACCCAGGCATAATTTTGTATCATTTTGGCTATTTGAAAAACTTTTAAAATGGCAGAATAACACAGTTCATTATGTAATATAAAACAGTAGTACTTGGTGTTATCACTTGATCTTAGCAGCAACAACTTTAAGATATGGAAAATGTCACACTCAGGGTGGAGACACAAGTATTATTCTAAAATTGTAATTTCCCGTGGAATATTAAACTTTATTTTTAGCACCAATTACTATCAGCTGTTGTCTTTGAAATGCAGACTTACATTGTTTATTTTTGAGAAAGTATCAAGTATACAGAAATCACGTTTTTTAGTCATTTTACTGAAATACAATGTATATGAGAACAGTGTATTCAGCTTGTAACTCTAACAATACTTTTCTTTAGGAAAATAATAGGTTTTTAAATTTTCATTGTATTTGCTTACCATTTCAAATCACAGACTACTGAAAAGACTTAGAATACTCAAGAACAAGTACTTAATGAAGTCTACATATTTTACTGTTTCACCAGGAACTTTTTGAAGTGATTTAAAGGTTGGGGAAATAGATTATTGCTGTTGATGAGACTTCAGAGCTGAAAACAGTTCGTTTTCTGTCACACATACTGACTCATCTCTTGAAAAAAAAATAAAAATTAAGATGCCATCAAAAAAGATCAAAGAAATTTGAAACGAGAATCTCCATGGAAAGTCAGAGGATAGGTTAAGCATCTTATATTTTACTTTACTGTTAGCCCTATGTTTTTTTAGTTGAAAAACTTAGTTTTTCTATAATGACAGTAAATCTCAAAAAACTATGACCGTTTAAACTTCAAGTTATTTTCTGATAATTAAATGTTTATATGTATTTTATGAAATGAGGGTTTAATTCTTTTAAGAATATATCTAAAAGCTTTAGTGCCATTGAGCTTTCTTCAAATATAGTTTATAAAATACAGAGTTCTCTGTATTATGCTGCCCGAGCACACATTTTAGTGTAGTATGTTTGGTGGATTGATTTAATAATATTTTACTTTGTAAGTAGTTTCAGGAATAAATAAAATCTTCATAGATACTGGGTTTAGCAAATACTAACTTATTATAAAATAACAGCCTGGTAAGTGGCTGTTCACTTGTACTGACAGCATGGCTCAGTTTTGTACTTGATCTTGTCTTTGGATAGTTCAGTGACCATCCATATAGAGCTTCTCAAATACCAGAAAGGAAAAGTCACATATCTTACATAATTTTTAGTTCATTTCTTTTTTATGCTTTAAGTGTTTTTTCTTCAGTCTTTGAGTGTCATAACTGGTGATTTATTCTTGTTTAACAATGGGGAATTTTAAAACAGATGCGCCATCACAGTTCTGCACTTGTACCTGAATAGAGGCATGTGCAGAGCCTTTCTGGTTTGATCACTCAGAGTAAGTCCTTAAACATTCTTAGGTTAAGGAATTTCCTTTGAAACGAAATATTTTTCATCTTTTTAATTTATCAGATTATAATAGTCAAAGACTATCAAAGGACTGTCTATAGATTTTGGATTCTAGACCTCTATATGCATTGCTATTTGAAAATTTATAGCTATGAAAAGAAAGTTATCCTACCTCAGTAGTTACATGAACCAGTTATTTTTGAAATAATTTTATAGGTTAGTTAACATAATGATAATGAAAGCATTTTGTCATTTTAATTTTTATCCTCATCACCTAGAGCCAAATGTCTTAGACATTTTGTTTTATTTTTATTTTTATTTATTTTTGAGGCAGAATCTCGCTCTGTAGTCCATGCTGGTACTGAACTCCCCATGTGGCCCAGGCTGGCCTTGAACTTATGGCAATCCTCCTGCCTCAGCCTCCCAAGTGCTGGGAATACAGGCATGCACCACCATGCCCAGCTATTATGTGATTGAATCCAGGGCCTTGTTCACACTAGGGCAGCTAGGGCCTTTACCACTTACCTGTGCCCTCAGTCCTGTCTTAGATAAGTTAGATTCTAAGCTCAAATATTTGAATGAATGAAAACATCTCATATGAAATGTGGAATTATGCTTATTATATATGAAAATATTGTTTTCTTCTTTATAACATCACTCCATTTTGTATTTCATTTAGCTCAAAAATTACGAGCTAGTTTATGTCTAAAATAGTCTCATTACATTAAGCTAGTCCCTTTTGAACATGCAACTCAATTTCTTTAATTAGCTTTAAAAATAAAGATCATTAAGTCAGAGTGCCACCATCAATTACTGTGCGAGAGTTTGCCTGTTCAATAATGCATCAGACCTGTGCTCTAATCAGTATTTCACTGAAAGATTTATATGGAAAAGGAGGCGTCCTAAGGTTTCGAACTTGAAATGGAGTCCTTTTATGAGTACACATTTTTCCTGTGATTGCTAACATTTTAGTTGTTGTATTTAATTGAATATTCTCAGCATTCTGTCTGCCTTTGCATTTCATATTTGGGATCAGTTCCAAAGAGTGTTCTGCAGTATTTTTTTTTTTTTTTTTTTTTTTACTTCACAGGAAAATGAGCACATTTCTTATTCTTTAGGAGGAAGAGACAGACAAGGGGCAGATTTTTTAAAAATCTGCATTTCTAAGCTGTACACCTGTTACGGCAAATTCCCCAGAGCATCATATTTCTTATTTGTCATTGTGTTAATGGATAATAAATAAACAAAATGCTAGCAATGTGATTTATAGATTTGTTTTAAAATTCAACAGAAGTGGGGTTGAAAAAGCAATGGTCAATATTTTTCTGCCTACTTAATTTGATACTATTATACATGATAAAAATGTAATATTAAGTGTACATAAACATTTGAGTCACTTATTGCTATGGCATATATTCAGAATAAGTGAAAGTAATAGGACCACAAATAGATTTTATTAATCTACAAGAAAATTCTTCAGGAAATTAAGTTTGACCCAAAGCAGTTATTTTTGTAAAAAGTTATACAACTATTTTTGGGAAGATTTGTGACAACCGTTAAAACAAAGCTAGTAATATTATTAACTTTCAACTTAGCAACCTAGAGGGAATAGATGAAATATCAAAAGTTCATATTTCAGTGTTTTATAGCAGATTTAGTTAGTGAATCTGCATATTTGAAAATACTGTTTGATTAAATTAAGTACATTTTATGTGGTTACATTTGACACATTGACCTCTTCCTGTAGTTTTAAAATGAGGTTAATTTTATGGGATCTTTATTACTTAAAAGATGAAAATAATTTATAAATTTGAAATTTCATGTTTACATTAGCCTTGTACCAGGGTGAGTCAGGATATCTTATATTAAAATTCAATATAGCAAATTATAATAAAAAGCATAATATAGTGATTATTTTTACTTCTAATAATTTGGCCTCTATTTCAATATTTAAGAGCTTTTAAAATTCATAGGCTTTGAGGGAAAAAAGCATACATTTGTAAGAGGTCACCTGTAACCTCTTGTGCCACAGAGGTTAAAACATATTTGCTAATGATTTGTCTTTACTTGTGCACGTGCTAAAAAGTCTATCCTGGGAAAGGGATTTAGCCAAGTAAATGCATATCAGTGTGTGTGAGGGGGTCATTTTTCACAGTCATATACTAACCTTCATCTTCAGATACCCATTTTCCTTCACTTAACATCAAGTACTGGATCATGGAACTTAAATGCAGAGTTGCAGACAGGTATAGTTGGTATATAGAAGCTGTTGTTACCACCTGCTTTATGTCAGAGAGGTATTTACATGTCATGACATTAGAAACTCTTGGTTTTGTGCTCCAGTTATATAATAAATTTTGCAAATGTTAATAAAGTTGAGAAATAACGTTTAGTGAAAGGGAAAATGGAATATGCATACATAACCATCATCTAAAGCAAGATATAGGAGGTTAACAGCACTTTTTGGTTCCCCTATCTAACTTAGGCCTTTTCCCAGCTCACCCACTATCCTTTTTCCCAGGGCACATGCTATTTTGACTTTTGTCTTTATACACTTTTATCTTGTGGTAGTTGAGTTTTAAATGTAACCTTGACTGTGTACAGGTTGTGCCTGTTGATTAACTGCCTAGTGACTAGCTAATGCCATTTGTCTTATCTTTGTATCTGTTGTACTGTGTAGTTATATAGTTCTTTTTTATTTTCCATTTTATGATTATACAAAGATATATTTGCCCTTCTGTTAGCTGCATTTTATCGAATTCTTAGCTGTTATAAATTAAGTTTCTATGAACATGATAGAGCTAATATATCAGTGTTACTAAATATGTATTTTTCCTGAATGCATTTGTCTTCAGGGTGAAATTTTTGGGCCTTAAGGTACACTTATCTAAAATGATTAGAACTAGAAGTATTTCAGATTTCAGAGTTTTTTTTTTAAGTTTTTGGTTATTTGCACATACACAATGTCATGTTAGTGATGATAAGTATAGACACAAAATTTATATTTCATATAATATACTTTATTGACTGTCTGTGAGTGGCTATAATTTTACATATAATTTTTAGTATACCTTTGTTTTTATTACACCTGTTGTATGAGGCTAGATAAGACATTTTCTACTTGGAGCATCATATTAGTGACAAAATGTTTTGCATTTTGGAGTATTTCATATTTTAGATTTCCAGATTAGGGATACTTAACCTGTATTCAGCTTTGGTGCGTTCTGCCAAACTGCTTTCCAAATGATGGTACTTCTACTCTCTCACTGTAGTATGGGAAAATTCTAGTTGTTCCCCTCACCGCTCATACTGGATACTGCCAGAGCTTCAGGTGTATTTTTTTTCCAGTTGTAGCCACTCTTGGAGTGGAGTATATTGCTCTGCAATATTATTGTAGTTTACGTTTGCTTATTGACTAATACTGTTGAGCACTTTGTATATTTGAATAGCTTGCTTGATGAAATTCCTGTGTAGATGGTTTAAATCTTTTTAAAATCAGTTTGTCAGTATTTTTTCTTGTTTATTACAAGTCTGTGTCTATTCTGAGTGCTCCTTTTTTTGGTTGGAAAGTATATAGTACCTGATTTGCCTGTTTATGTTTTCCTTCTTATTACCTGCATTGTATCTTCTTAATTGGAGGTCATAAAATTTTTTCAAAGAAAGTTAATTTTTCCAACTTTTTTATGTATATTGCTTTTTACCCTACTCAGGACATCTTTATACACGAATACAGAGGATTTTTTTTTTCCTCAGAAGCTTTGTTTTTTTGTGTTCTAAATTCTAAATAAGCTATGAAATGTGATGTATTATGTGCATGTAGGTATTTATAATTTTTCACAAATGTACATTTGACCCAGAACAATTTATTGACGTGATCATCTTTTCTTTTTTACGTTGATATTATGGTTGTAAATCAGGTAGTCACACGCTTATTGGTCTTTTTCTAAACTTATCTAGGGTTCGCTGTCTTTCAAAAAAACTTTAATAGGTAAATGTTTAAAGTAGAATCTTTATTTTAAAAAGTTTTAGTTGAGTAATCTGTACTAGGAAATATTAGTGATTTTTATGATGATTTTTATACCTACTAACTTACTAAATTGACTTATTAATGTTCATAGTTTATTTGTAGTATCATTTGAAGTTTTACTGTTTATAATTATGTGGTCTATAAATAATAATGATTTTCACTTCTTCATTTCAACCTTTATTGCTTTTATTTTTTTCCTTGCCTTACTGTACAACCTGAAAACTTGATTTAGTATTAGAAGTAGTGATAATATGGATTTTATACATTTATTTGTTTCTCCCTTTTGAGCTGGTCTTGATTTTTTTCTTTTATTCACTTAATGTAATGAATGAAACTAAACAGTCCTCAAATTAATTAGGTAAGTTAACAAAGTAATTGTAGGTGTTTTTGTTTGCTTGACCAAACTGTAAAATATGAAGAATTGATATCATAAAAATTTAGAATTTTTTAATAAAATTGGTTTTCAAGTGTTCAAATTGGTGTTTACCTTAGAGAACTGAAATATATAATACAATATTCTATAAGTATTATTTATATGTTATATCAAGATGGTAAAGACATTATTTTTAAGGCAATTTTTAGATAATCTTATCCATGTATCAAGATATTTATGGATTATCATTGCACATTTTAAAACCACAGTTCTTAGGGTACATATTTTATTTGGTATGTTTTTATTTCTTCCTCTGACCTTCTAGAGAAAGTGAGTGAACTACTTATTTTGGTTCCATTTTGTAAGAGGTCCTCTGTATATCTAAACTCTGAGAGATTTTGGCCCTCTACAAGAATTGGAAAGCTTCTTAAATGAAAATGTGCATAACCCATATTCAAGTTCTGTTTTAGGTAATAGCACAGATTTAAATCCACAAATTAGTTAATATGTGTTTATGAAGTTCATAAAAGCTCTTTCTAGACCAAGTACTCAGCCCAAATTAAAGTGAGAACAGGTAATTATTTGATGGCTCTTCTCATTTACTAGCAACTTCTGTAAATTATACAGATTGTTTATCTATACACCAAATTCATCAGAAATTTGTAAATTATCTTAATTTATTTTATATTCCATAACCAAGGATGGGAGTCATATTTTTATTAAACATTTACCATGTGTCTTCTGTGAACAGATTTATCAAAGCAGATATGATTCACTATTATTTCTGAGAGATTGTGGCACAGAAAACACTTGTTAAGCAGTAGTAGCAGAAATCAAAAGGTACTTTGTACTTTTTCTTGGGAGTATAAAATTTTGAATTAAAAATGATGTTACAATTAAATTGTAATTTAAAATATGTAATTCATTTTAAATATGTAATTGCTGTTTTTACATTTAGATCTCAAGGGCTAAGAAGAAGCAAACGGATGTGTTGGCATTCTTAAACTTCTGACAAACTGAGAGATGTCAATTGATAATACTTTCACTTGAATCTTACATTAAAACGTTGTATTTATTCTGCTTCTACTAACTCGACTTTTGGAATGCCTTTCCTGCCTAATTTTCATAATATCAGAACTTCTAGTTTACCAGTTAATTTTTTATACATAGACTATCTATTCTTGGATGTGGTTTGTTCATTCTGGCTTACCACAGAAGTCCAAATATTTTTTCCCTATGCAAACATACTATAGGCTTTAGGTCTTAATGTGTGGGATCTCCAGCCTGTCATAAATTTCATTATGCCATCTGCTTCAACCTGAGCTCTGTATCTTCTGCTGGCAGACTTTGCTGGAGTTGCCATGGCTCAGCATAAAAAAAAATCAATCTTGGCAAGAGGATTTTGTTTTTGAAAAATAATAATTGTTCTCACTTGCTGTAGACTTTAAAATAAGCATTTGAAAGGATTCCCAAAAGTCTCTTAGTAAATTGATCTTTTATCAGTAATAGATAGCCACTATAATGATTGAACCATTGGTACCTTTGGTAACTTAATGAGCTTTCTGTTTTATTTTAAGGACAGGTAACAAATGCTTTTATATGCATTTATAAAAGTTTATAAAACTTTTTTAAAAGTTTATAAAATATTTCAGTAGCTGTGTCATTTGATAATATTTACCTCTTGTCTTCCAGAAGTTTCATAAGTGATGTTTCAAAATAACTATTTGATTTGTAGGCAGTGCACAGATGATAGGAATACCACATTGAAAAAAATCTAGTGTACTGTCTACTAATTAGGTGTATTACTTCATATGATTCCATCATCTATAAAACATAGATAATGATACTTGAAGAGCTGTTTGAGAGATTGGATCAGAGTGTTTTAAAATAATGGTTAAATATTATTCTGCACATGTTTATTAAAGGTCAGATCTGTGGAAGACATGACAGTCTTCTGCAGGGATGAGATACCATGCTTTTTTTTTTTTAACCAAGGGCCATTTGAGTATTTATAGCATCATTTGCAGGCTCTAAAGGATTATCAGCTTAAAAATTACCCTGCTATATTTGACTTACCCTTAATATGATAGCTGAAATGGTAAGGCCTTGGTGGGGCCACATCATTTGCTTTTGTGGGTCATGTATCGCCCACAGGCTAGATGCTCCCCATCATTTAAAAAAACCTATTAGGAAATAAAATATCCAGAGTCCTTTCCTAGAGAATTTAGCACACTAGTCTTTCTCCAGTGAATTATATGCAACTCCACAGAACAGGGAGGAAAGGAGGGCAGGGTCATTTCTGTATAGCTTGGTCCAAGTTGTCAGGAGGGCTCCTTTCAGTCAAGACTGAATGTACCTGAGGAAATAAAGAAGTAAGCATGCAGTACTGGGGAGGGATGGATCTAGTCGGAATAGTCAGGAGGTTGGCAGTTGAGGAATAATGAGGAGTCACGGATCACCAGAGCTAAGTGGTTGAGGATCAGAGTCCTAGAGATGAAGTCAGAATGATTCTAAAACTTCATTGATATAATCATTATAATGCATAGTGGTAGAGATAAAAAAGTCATATTCCTGCCACCTTACAGACATAGGACCCTAGGATTGACTATAATGCTTTATTAATGACTTAGCCCCAACTTAGAGCTATATATAATAAGCACACCTAAGTATTTATATAATTTTTAAATGAAACATTCTTTTGTGTGTTTATTTCTTACCTTTATCTTTGACCTGACTGCAAAATGCATAGTCTTCCAATGCTGATTACACGTATTCTTTGACACCAACTGTGTGGGGTTATGGTCCATTTACCAAGGTAAAGGGAAAAGAGCATGTAGGACCTCCTTCTCTTCTAACCCCAGTTGCAAGTTTGAGAGGTTCTCAGACTCACCTCTGATAATTAGGTAATTCACTAGAAGGTGTATCATTAATAATTTTTGTACTCTCCGTAGGTAAGTATTGCAACTTTGGCAACTTCCAATGTCGACTATGCTCATATTCCTCAACTCAGCTCTAATGTAATTCCTACTCTACAAAATGAATCATTTTTATTATCTTCAAATAATGGAAATCAGGAGATACTTGCACAGCCTTGTACTCCATACATTAATGGGAAATCTATGTGTGATGAATTTGATCAGCTGATCAAAAATATGGCGCAGGTGAGAACATTTCTTCCCTTTAGTGATAGAGTATTTTGTGAGAGTGTTTTCAAGTCCTGGATAATTTAAGAAACATAGAGGCCTTTGTAACATTTAATAAAACTGAAATGAAAAGTGCTATTTTTTGGAAGTTTAAGTGGTTCAGAGATTTTTTTCAATTACATTTTAAAAAATTATTATACTGAAATTCAAGTATTATATGTTTTTTCCAGATATATTCTTCATGAAAAATAAATGATCCTGATCCAATATTTTTCAGTATCTTCCTTTTTATAACAAAGTAATGCCATTATAATAAGAAGACTTACTAACAGCTATAGTAGTTGGCCTTTAATTTTATTTTTTTCTCTAATTCCTGAACAGGGTCGCCATGTAGAAGTTTTTGAGCTCCTCAAGCCTCCATGTGGAGGTCTTGGGTTTAGTGTTGTGGGACTCAGGAGTGAAAACAGAGGAGAGCTGGGAATATTTGTACAAGAGGTACAGGAGGGCAGTGTGGCTCACAGGTGAGTTTGTCACCATGTCGTCTCTGTTTTTAATGTCACACTTACAAGGTTTTAGTCACTATGGAGAAATTTAGAAAAAAATGAATATAAACAAAAACCTGTACATTATATGATACTTATTTTTTAGAAGTCTTAAACATAATTGTGATAAAACGCAGTTTCTTTAAAATGAATGTGGTTTTCAAATGGTTATACTTTAATTATACGTTAGTAAGGACAGGAATATAGAGTAGAATATTATCTTTATTGTCATTACCTGGATTCTTTCATTAAATTTTTAAAAGCTCCATATTAGAAATGACCCATTATTATTTGAACTACATTTTATTAATAAACTCTCAAAGTAATATTTATATTTTCATTTTAAAAGATAAGATCATTTAAAATATAATGTATAGATTGAGTAGATAGTTTTTTTTTTTTTAAAGGGCCTCCTAACCAGAATATTTTGATTATCAGTAACAATGAAATTACCTGCAGAGTGCTAACCACCTGGAGTCAACGTGTATATTTTTAAAGGTAAAACTACAAAACTTAAAAAGTATGGATATTTTACTATAGGATTGAAAATAGTCTGAACATATATGACGGAGAAGCTCTCATTTCCTTAAAATCTGCCATGTGTCTTTTACCACCCCATTTTAAATCCTTGGTAGGGATGGACGACTGAAGGAAACGGATCAGATTCTCGCTATCAATGGCCAGGCGCTCGACCAGACAATTACACACCAGCAGGCCATTAGCATTCTACAGAAGGCCAAAGACACCGTCCAGCTAGTGATTGCCAAGGGCTCTTTGACTCAGCTCATCAGCCCCAAGGTTTCCCGTTCGCCATCTGCAGCCAGTACAATTTCAGCTCACTCAAATCCAGTGAGTTTTTAGAGAACCTCTATTTCTTTTTTTTTTTCCTAGTTTTTTTTTTTCACTGTCTCTAGATTTTTAATTCCTGTAGGTTATTTGCACTTAACTGAGTTTTTGTCTTGTTATTGCTTTAATCTCTTCCTAGCCTGGAATGTTTGTTGTTTTAGTAATGATTGTGTTTCTAGCCTCTAATAAAATGATCTTTAGGTCTTCATATCTTTTTTTTTAACTATGTTTGTGAAAAGAAATAGACTTTTAACAAAAATGAAATTTATGTATAGACATGTAAAATTTTGACTTTGCTTTGTAAATTATATGATTACATAGCTACAGCTAGCTGCCAGTGACTTTAAGAAATCATTTAACCTAAAATTGTCCTTAAGGAAGAATTGGTTATATATTTTTAACACCTGACAATTCTTCTGTTTTGTTTTATAAGTTGTATAAAAGATCTTGGTGTATTTATAATCTTAAGAGGGTTACATAAGTAGGGATAATCATCCACTGAAAAGTGTGTGCACTAAATGAAATGAATTTTTTTGACTTTATAATGTTTGAATTTAATTATTCAGTACTAATAAAATCTCCACTATAATATAAAATGTTAGTGCTTTGTACAGTTTTATGAATCCTTATGAGACCTTTGTTTTTAGGTTCACTGGCAGCATGTAGAAACTATTGAACTGGTGAATGATGGGTCTGGTCTGGGATTTGGCATCATAGGAGGAAAAGCAACGGGTGTGATAGTCAAAACCATTCTGCCTGGGGGAGTAGCTGATCAGGTAAGCTACTCCAGAGGTCTTCAATACTGGTTTATCCAATAATAGGACTTTATCTTTTAGGTAAAAGAAACTAGTCTTACAAAATGTAAAAGAAACTGAGTTAGAATCTGTTGTTTTATTGGAATGGTCTTAAAGTACTGTTGAACAACTGGGGGAGAAATGCTGGAACATTGATCTTCGGTTGCAGTTGTAAAAAGATAATATAGGACTCCTAAGAACTACAAACTCAAGAAAGTTATGGTTTTGATTATTGTAGATGTTAGCCACCCTTTGTTTTATGATCTTGCTTTTATAACAACAGTCAGCTGTCTTATCATCACAGTACTATAGGTAAAAGAATACTTTATTGTTAAAAGAAAATAAAAACAAGATTCAGCTTGTCCTTTTAGTGAAGGTTCCCTGGTACCCTCTTTGTATATAAAACATTGCCTATTTTTATTGCTTAGAATACTTCATGAAGCTTTGCCATTTATGGCATGTGGGCACTTGAAGTATGTGAGAAATGTTTGTTATTTGAGACAGTTGTTATAATAGTTATGATTCATATTTTAACTTGGCAAGTTCTAGCTTAACAGGCCCCTTCATTATAAAATTTTGCTTGCGGGGCTGGCGAAATTAGCACAGCAGTTCAAGTGCTTGCCTAGCAAATGCAAGGCTATGAGTTTGATACCCTAGTACCACCATAAACTGGATGTGATGGTGTATGCTGGTAATTCCAGCATTTGGGAGGCTGAGGCAGGAGGATTGCCATGAGTACAAGGCCAGCTTGGGCTCCATAATGAGTTCAGGACCAACCTGGGCTGCAGAGCAATACCCTGTCTCAAAAAAAAAAAGTCTTCTGAAAAAAAATAAAACTTTTGTTTGCAAAGATATTGTTCTTACATTTGTTTTTAAATGCAGCTGGAAGTTAGGTTAATCAAACATTTCCCACAAAAGAAAGGACTAAAGACTAGAAATGCCCCGTCTTCAATAGAGGTCTCAACAATAGCACATTACTATTCAAATTTTTCTCCTTTGGAACATTAGATATCATTCAGCAATATTATTTGAAATTGATAAGCTTTAGAGAAAGCTGTATGTATGTATATTTGTATTTATTTACCTATCTTTTGTCTAAAGCACAGACCTGATTCTCCAATGTTGCTAAATTCAAGTGTTAATTAAGATTAAATGAAATTAAAATTTTTTCTCCGCTGAACTAGCCACATTTCAGATGTCCCACAGCCACATGTCACTAGTAATTGCTGTGTTGGATAGTACAGAACAATTTCTTCTTGTAGAAGATTTTAGTAACACTTGTATGGAGGCTTGTAAGACTGCTTTTCATACTTCTTATGTTTCTGAATTTTTCATGTCACTAGAATTTGATGTATTTTTTGAAGTATTTATAATTGCAGTAGCCAGATAGAAATTTGTGGGATTACTACAGTACCTTCTTGTGGTTAGTTTTACACTTAAGTAATAGATTAATGCATTGTATTTGCATGTGACTTCATATTTTATCTTTGCTTAATAGCATTTTTAATGTCTCCCAAAGACAATCACAATCATATCTTGTATTTAGAAAGTAGAAATTAAAATAGAAACTTCCTTTCAGGTTCTGTTTTTAGGAGTATTGCATTTATGTGTATCACACTGGAGGATGCTAGTTTGTTCAGAAGGCTGTTAATGTTACATGTTTAGTGTCCTTTGGTTATCATACTATCATATCATTTCCATCTTTTATTTCTTCATTTAGGTTTCTTGAATGCAGTTGCAGTATTAGTAACCTAATGACTCAGTCTTTTTTTTTTCAGCATGGGAGATTATGTAGTGGAGACCACATTCTAAAGATTGGTGACACTGATTTGGCAGGAATGAGCAGTGAGCAAGTAGCACAGGTCCTAAGGCAATGTGGGAATAGAGTTAAGTTGATGATTGCAAGAGGTGCCATTGAAGAAGCTTCAGCACCCACCTCTTTGGGCATCACCCTCTCTTCCTCTCCATCTTCTACTCCCGAGTTGCGGGTAAGTAGATAAAAACATCTAATGTGAAAGAATATAGCACTTACATGACAGTAACATTTATTGGGAAACTAGACTTATTAACGACCACATGTTAGTACTAAAGAATGGACAGAATGCAAATGTAGGGACTTGTCAGTGATACTAATACTTTGTTAATCAGAAATAATGTATAATGATGAACAGAAATAATGATGAACAATGGGGTTGCTTAAAATGCTAGGAGATAATGTTACGTTTTTAGATAAATAGCTTATTTATGAGGGTAAGATTAGAATTGAAATAATGGATGAAATTTTATTTTGGGGGGTGGGTTTTTTAAAAGATGAATATGCTATTCATGTCTACATTGTTTGATTCTTCCTCTTAAATACAAGGCTGTCTATAAGATGGGTCATATTTCTAATCATTTTCCATTGAATAACTTTTTGTGTTTTTGTTTTGGATATATGAAAGTTGAGAAGTGAGATCAGGTTGATTGGGAATAAATAAGACTTGAAAGCCATTCAGTGTTGTTTCAAGGTATCTCTCAGAACTGTTACCAGATTTGTAATGAGAAGTTACTATTTTTGATGCAGTCATTTGGTTTTTTTAGACAAATGCAGTACTTTTGATGTTGTAAATAAAGTTTCATTCCTAAGCATAGCATTCTTTCTTTTGGCTTAGCTTGATTGGAAAAAAAATTCACAATTTCAGAATTATTGGAAATTAATAGCTATCTCCACTGGCTAACAGATCACAAGATTGTAGTGGCAAAATTACAAAGTAATTTTATCCAGAAACCTCTGAACTATTCGAAAGTCATACCCAATATCTAGGTGAATTTTATAGAAAACAGAAGTCCAATGTTCTTCTCCCATAGATACAAAAATAGATTTTCTTCTAGTAAAATTATGTCTAACCAGTTGCTAAAAATTTTTAAATATCTTAACCTCCTCTGCCATCCTTTTAAAACTATTAGAGTACTTGAAATTTTCATGATTTTGTTGTTTTCAGGATTGAATTAGGTTGCTATTTTTCTGCAAAGAAATAAGAAAGAAGGCTTGTTTATGAAAATGTTTAAATGCCATTCTTTAGTGGTAAACAAAATATTTTATTCAGCAGTATGTAAATGAATTCAATACGAAAACCACTTGATGTAATTGAAAGCTTAGAAAAATATCTATTCTGTGCATATCATCATTTCTGAAGCTAGTGCCCCTTTTAAAACTATTCGATAGTCAAATTGCCACCCTCTAAAATAGCACTCGCATAAGTCTTATTAAAAATAGAAAACACATTTGTTTCAATTGAAGCAGATTTCATCCTGTCATTTTCTTGTAATTATCTAAACTTCAAACTTTTGCTAAGTTTGCACAGATAATTATATGCAATGAAAAAATAAATCTTTAAAATTATTCTCATTTGGGTGGATATTCAGTGAAATTAACCCAGAATTTGTTTAAAGGATATCAGGAAGCAATGTCAACTAACTTCCACCTGTGTGACAACTAGACTTCATAACCTTGATTTTGGATTCTTAGGGCTGTCTGTAGAATCTGCTGATACCATACTAATTTATAGTGCCTGTTACTTATTGATAACATATTGCATCCTTCCAGTAATGCTTAATTTAGGGAGCTTTGCTCTTCAGTTCATACAATTAATAACTAATGATTAGTTTTTTATGTATTAAAAAAAGGTAGCATCTGAGAAGTTTAGTCCCAGCTATCTTTCCAGCAAGGAAGGATGCCAGTGAAGAAGACTCACTGTCCTTACTTCGAGCATTACATGATAATGTCTGAATTTACAAAACAAAAAGAAAGGCAGTTTGAATGACTTCCTTGGTGTATTTTGCTGCTTTATAACGTGTATCAGCTTATAACATAGCTGTAGAATAGATATATTGACGGTATTAAAATCAACTACAAATTTAATACAAACAGTGACTAACAATGGGTTCTGAGTTTCCTGTAGTCTACTATCTACCTATGCGCTGCATATCAGTGAAGGTAAGGAACCTTATAACCAGACTATTTGGGTCTGAATTTTACCTCTACCAGATTTTTAGCTGTTTGTCCTTAAAAAATAGCTTGTGCCTCTGTTTCCTCAAAATTGATAAAAATCACTTCTCAACCTTTAAAGTATGATCAAGTAGAATATAAATGTTCTCATCAATTTAATATCTGGTGTGTCCACTAACCAAAAACAGTATAGTGAGTGGATTTTTGGAGCTGGGAAATGGAATAGGAGCTTTCTGTTTTCACTTCACTCACTGACATGATATTGCAGTACTCCCAGGATGGTGCACCCCCTGGGGAAGCAATGAGGAACATTAATGTAATAATTGTGGCTTATAAAGAATGTAAAACATGGATTATTATAAGGACTAAGAGAGTTAATACAGAAACAGCTCAGTAAATGACACCTGGACTAGTTGTTACTATTCTTTTCTTGATAGTTATACCAAGTAATACTTAGATTAAATGGCAAAGCTAAATTTAAATTTGTTAACCTGAATTCACAGTATAAGTTCTTTAACTGACAGCATCTTGACTCCTTCAGAAGTGAAGAAGAGCCATCTCTTAAAATAGGATTTATTAAATATAAAGATTTTTACAATGATATGTATGCAAACAATTTATCTCTCCAATAAAGGGAGATTCAACATTATTTTTGAAATTTATTTCTGAGTGCTGATATGGTGCTAAGTCCATGCTGTCACCATCAAAGTAATAAGTTCTACTGTAATTTTTCGGTGGAGTTCTCAGGCACCTTATTATACCATGTCATTCCTAAATAAAAGCTGTGAATTTTTTAACTTACCTTGTTATGCTTTGTTTTGTTTGTAGAAGTTTATTTTCTCTGTGAATATATATTTATTGATTTTATTTTAGGTTGATGCTTCTACTCAGAAAAGTGAAGATAGTGAGATATTTGATGTGGAACTCACAAAAAATGTCCAAGGATTAGGAATTACCATTGCTGGTTACATTGGAGATAAAAAATTAGGTATATACAGACCTTGACTAATTTTAAACTTGGCAGTTGCTTCTGATGTTTGTGTCTTAAGAAGTATTGAATCAGCATCACAAGTGTTTACACTTTTAGATAAGCTAGTTGAAAACTTTATTGTAGAGGATCTGATATGACAAATTGTTTTTTTTTTTTGTCTGACACAGATTTTGTTTGTATAACTTATTAATACACATTTATTCACAATTTAGGGCTGTTTTATTTGGAGAATTCAGAATAGATGTTTGTTGAGTGTGTTTTATAGGTATTGAAAAATAACCTATTTCTGATCTTAGAACCTTCAGGAATTTTTGTAAAGAGCATCACAAAAAGCAGTGCTGTTGCACATGATGGAAGAATCCAAATTGGAGACCAAATTATAGCAGTAAGTATATATTTAGGCATTAATGCACACTAAATAAATAGCATTATCAATTTTCATTTTTGAGATTGCCTTCCCCTAGTTTACTTTTTTCTCTGCTAATTTAATATTGCTTTGTTGGCTTGAAGCTGCCAGTTTAACTGCTCTTGTTTATTATTTTGTGGAAGCAAAATAAAGCATTGAATAGAAGTTTTAGTGATCTTAGTTTTAAAAGGGAGATGAGACTGCTCATTGAATATTTTTCATATGTTCCGTTTCTAGCTGCAATACATTTGTTATCTTAATATGTTAATAATCATTTACTCATAGACATGTTGAAGGTAAAGTGCAGACATTATGACCTTTGGCATAAATGAATCTGAATTGTGGTTGTGTGCGTTGTTCTTTTTACTTAGAATGATATTATAATTATTGATTCCATGTCCAGATTATCTCTTCAGCTTAAAAACACACAAGAATGTGTCGCACAAGAATGAAAGAAGTGAATCCAGCCCTTTTAATTTAATCAAGTCATTCTTCTGTCACAGTAGCATCATTATGTTTTAAGCATATGCCTTTTTGGATAGTGCATGGAAGAATCCAACCTTTGGTTCAATGTTGAGTCAAAGCTGGGTTTCTCAAACTGTTCCATGAATCTGAAACTCAAGAGGCTAAGGGCTTTCTGATTAAACACGTAGAAAAGCTGCATAAGATGTAGTCTTTTAGGGCTTCACAGTGCACGATGAAAAACTGCAAAACTGAGAAGTTCTACGTTAGAGAAATCTGCTTACCTCTTACTTCAATGTTTTCTCAATTTTTGTAGTTGTGTAACGTTTTTCTTTACAAAGTTATATTAATGTTTTTTGGAAGACATCTTAAGGAATACTGATTGATCTTAATATGCAATTATTATTGTTGTCTCTGTTCTTCCTTGAAACCTTAATAATAAAAGATAGGTAAATAAGGGAATCTTCAATCATAGAAACAGTCTTCATAGCAGGCAGCAAATGGGAACAATGTAAATGTTCATCATTTGATAAATGGATAAACAAATGTGTTATATGTATACAATAAAATGGTATCAGGAAATTATATCATACGGTACCATGTGGGTAAGTCTTGGCCATTATGTTAAGTATTGTAAAAAGCCAATCATAAAAAGACAAATACTGTATAATTCCTTTTAAATGAGGTGTCTAAATGAGTCATGCTTAAGAGAAACAGAAAATAGAATGTTGAATCCCTGGATCTGAAGAGAGGGTGAATATGAAGTTGTCCCATGTGATAGTCCTTCATTTTGTAAGAAGAAAAAATTCTGGAGGTGTAATATATAACATAATGTAAATATACTCAACACTGCAGAATTGTGTATTTATAGATACAGCATATGATAATTTTTTGTTTCCTACTACAATTGAAAAAAAAACTGTCAATGTTCTTTATTTCTTCTTTTTTTCAGTGTTTAATTGTATCTCCCTGAGACTTTGTGGGTTTAGTGTTTTGAAACTCCTTCTTACACTTTTTCACTTTTTGAAATTACTTATAATACCAAATTGAGCTTGTTATCTATCTAATCTGATTATCTGCTGGAATGAGCTTCCTCAGTGTATCACCATTTTACCACTAAATGAAAATTAGCCAGCGTGACAATTCTGATATATCAATTTTATTAGATTAAGTAACACCTAACAGATCCATAAAGCACAATCCTGGGTATGTGTGGGTGGGTTGTAGATGTATGATCCTTTGGTCTATATCTTTTGGGTTATAGGAAATGCCATGATGTATTTTTTCCTATTTTTCAAAGGTTACTTATATAAAGATAAAGATCAATGATATATTGTCTGTTTTGTTCCATAACAACTTGCCGTCTTCAGTGAGCTTCATAATTCTTGTTCATAGAAGGACCTATCTATATCAGTGAAAAGCTGAACAATGTGCTGATTTACAGCCTCATATAAATTGAGTATTGTATCATACAAGGAGTTTTGAACAGAATGAAACACATGAAAGTCTGAGAGCTCAAGTTTAGGCAAGTATGATGGGTGTGGCAACACATCCAACCAAGCTCCAGTACTTTTTGACAAGTGATTTGACTTGTGTATGGCCTTGCGCTGTCATGATGAAGCATAACTCCTTGATGATTGACAAGCTTTGAATGTTTCTGGGTGATGGATTTCTTCAAACTTTTTAATTGCTGGCAGTATACATTCAAACTGATTGTTTGGTTCTCTGGTAGAAGCTTGAAAAACATGACACCTTTAAAATCCCACCACACTGAGGGCACAACTATCCTCTGATAAATGCCTGCTTTCAGTGACATTTTAGGCAAATCACTTCTTGACCAAGATCATTTGCACATCATATTGTTGTAACCCATTCACTTCTTATCACCAGTTATCCATTGCTTCAAAAAAGCATTGTTTTCCTCACATTTAATGACCATATCACAGATGTTTATACACACCATCAAATGAACTTTTTTGACTTCCTGAATATTGAGCTTTTTTACATATCCCAGCTTCTTCCAGTGGTCATGAATGCATGAAAATGATGAATCTTCAATGTTTGTGCAATCTGTCGTATCATATAACGTGGACTTGACTTTATCAATGCCTTTATTTTGTCGTTATCAACCTTGGTGGGCCTTCATGCTGGATGAGTGTGATTGAGATAAAAATGACCAGCACAGAGGGGAGAGGAAAGGCACAGTGGTTAAAGCGCTTGCCTTGCAAACACGAGGCCCTGAGTTCAGTTCCCCAGCACCACATATAGCTGGGCATGGTAGCATCCAAGCACTTGGGAAGCTTAGGCAGGCAGCTTGTCCTGAGTCCTGGGCCACACCGAAGAATTCAGGACCAGCCTGGGCTAAAGAGCAAGACTTTATCTCAAAGAAGAAGAAAAAGAAAAAAAATAATGACCAGTACAGAATTTTGTGAACTGCCATTGACACTGATAACCTTATAGATTATCATCACTGTAAACTGTACACAGCTTTTCACGAGCTTCACATGTTCTTCCCTTCATGGAAGTAAAACAGAAAAATATGGTGGAAATGCCTTCAGACCATTATGTTCAATGAAAAGACTCAGACCCAGAAAGTTAAATATCATGATTTCTCTACTATGAGAAAAACAAAAAATAAAGAAGTGAGAGAGAAGAAAGTAAGGTAGACTGTGTGGAGACGGAAAAGAAAGGCAGGGGGGTTAGGGTGAGAGGGTGCGAAGGGGGAGGAAAGGTTATGTGCATATTTTAAAAATTTGAAAAGCACTGAGGTGTATTTTGAGGGGAATTAATGGCTATGTGTCTATTACTGGAATAGTTTTTTTTTAAGTTTTAACATTAAAAATATTGAAAATGCAGTTTAGTTTTCCATTTTCAATCTGTTGTAGAATCTTCCAAACTTAGCGAAATTACTGAGCTCTTTTTTTTTTTTACAATGAAGCTACAGCTATCATCTATCAAGTGATATAGCAATGCCATACATACAGCTAACTCTAGTACTTCCAAAAATGAACTAGTGCCATCTGTTGCGAAAATGTGCCATGTTTCCAACAATCCAATTGTCCCTTGCCCCTACCTCTCTGACATTTTTCCCCTGCCCTTCCTGGTGTTGCTCTCCCACAGCCTCCCCCGTGGTGATCCTTCTAGGAGCCTAGGAGCCAACTGATCATTCACTGAACTTGAAATTGTGGATTGAATTAAACCTTTCTTTCTTTAAGTTGTAAATGTCAAGTATTATGTCTCAGTGATGAGAAAACTGATTAACATAGTACTTTTTTGAGGGAAAAGAAAAGAATAGTTACAGAATCAAATCCATATATGACACTAAATAGAAAAATTGAAAACAATTTTTAAAAGTTAATCTTCATTCTTAAACTATCAATATTGATTCATTAGAAAACTTTCTGAAAATGTCATATTTACTAAGGTATGGTTCGCATACCATACGATTGACCTGTTTGAAGTATATAATCCAGTAACTTTTAGCATATTCCCGTTGTGGTACATTCTCTTCCACAATCAGATGAAGAGTGTGGTAGTCAGCTCTAGTTCTTCTGTCCTGAGTCCCAGGCACCCACCAGTCTCCTCTTCACCTCTACAGGTTTGCCTGTTCTGGGACATATGGGTAAGTGGCAGTCATATACAGTCTGGTTCTTCATGGTTGATTTCTTTTACTTAGCATGATGTTCTCACGGTTTTTCTGTGTTGTAGTGTCCACCAGTTCTTCTTTTCTTTTGTTTTTGTTTTTGTTTTTGTTTTGTTTTGTTTTGTTTTTTTTGAGACAGAGTCTTCTGTAGTCCAAGCTGGTCCTGAGCTCACTCTATAGCCCAGGCCTTCCTAGAACTCTAGAACTCATGGTAATCTTTCTGCTGCTGCCTCTCAAGTGCTGGGATTGTAGGTGTGCACCACTATGTGCTGTGGCATCAAACCCAGGGGCTCCTACTTCCTACACAAGCACTCTAATCACTGAGCTATGCCTTCAGCCCAGTTCTTCATTATTTTTATTACTGAATTAAATTCTGTTGTATGGATATACCACATTTACCATTCATCAGGTAATGAACATTTGCTTTTAATTTTTTTCTATTATGAATGACACTGCTATGAATATTCATGTAAAAGTTTTCATTTGGGTATATGTATTTATTTTTTATTTTAGTAAGATTCTTATTTTTTACTTCCATAGTTGGTGTAGGTAAACTTCCTTTGTATGATTTTTAAGAGACCTAGATAATATCTTTATATCATCATATCTTATATAATGCATAGGATGTAAGTACATTTCATTGAATCGAGGAGAGATTTATTAAGGGCCTAGTCCCCCTGTAGCTTCACTCCAAACTTGTCATCATCTTCATTATAGATAAGTGCAGTTTCAACTGTAAAAACTCTTAGGTAAGTTCAGTGACAAGGGAAATTATTTGTTCAAAATGTGGGCACTCCTTCCTCTGAAGTATCTTGTTGCTTTCAATAAAATTATTCTTCACTGACATCAGCTTTTTTATTTTTAATTTTTAGCAGTATTCTTTTACCTCATGCACATCAGGTTGCTAGAAACATAACACAATACTTTTAGTCAAGTATTAATTTTGTGCAAAATATTGTCAGCTTTTGAAACTTTGATATATTGGTAGTAAAGTCCTCTGTGCCCAGTTGGATTTTCACAACTGTAGTCTTTCTGTCTATTCTATTTTTGTTTTGATAGCAGCTATTGAAGCTGCAGTCTATTTTTATTTTGTAATTATTGGAATGCTGAGAACATTATGACTTACATTTTACTGTTTTGAAAAGTGTTATTTTGTGACTTAAATCTTATTTTGTTATACAATTCCTTTTTTACAAGTTGTGTTCTGTAGACCCCTAGGGTTCACCATAGGTGTTACAGGAACAGGAAATAGAGTGCTTCTAATCCCCTGCTCTTTTTCAGCTCATGGTATTCCATGTATTAGAAAAAGAACTCTTGTAGTTTTGTCTTTTCGATAAAATTTCTTTTTAGTTCAGTATTCAGTGAACCATGTTAAAGCAGTATGGAATTAAAGTTGTCTAAAAATTGTGGAGCTAACATACAACTGATGTGTCAGGTATTGCCTCTGCTGTGGTGTGATTATGCTAATAGGTTCAAGTTCTCTACTAATAGATGTAGGTGGCATTGAAGGAGGGCTTGGCGGGCTCTTCTGAGTGTGCCTAGAAGAAAGGCTTTGTAGCAGTACCAGCTTGGATTTCTTGCCTGTGTTGTTCCTGTGGATTGCGTTATTAGTGCTGCACATTTTAAGGATGATAGATGTCTTCTTTTGAGAGAGAGTGCAGAGAAAGTTTGCTGCCCTTGCACGTTTAGTTTCACTACACTCTTGTCTGTGCTCACAGTGAGACTTAACATGTCTTATCTTTCTGTGATCAAGAGAGATCAAGCTAACTGAAGCTCCCTGTTTAGGTTTTGGTGGCTCATGTGCAGTGCAAGTATGAATGTATTGAACAGATGCTGCTTCCAGGAATTCTTGGTGTTTTCATGTTTCTCTTCATTCTTTTGCTAATCTACTTCTTGAGTATCCCCTGTACAAAGTGCCATGTATTATAATTTTGGGAAGTAAGTATTACTAGATATATTACCATATTGTAGATGAAAATATTGAGAAATTTGAACTAAAGTCTAGGTTTTAAAAGTTCTTGGCTCTTTTATTATAGGAGTTTCTTCTGTACCATTAACCATCTTCGGACATTTCAGTAAGGAGCTATTTTAAAATCCATGTCACAAAATTTTGAAAATAAAAGAAATGTGCATTCTTCTTTATGTAATTGAAGTTTATTGCTAATAAGTAAGAAATCATACACATTAGATCTTAATTAAACTTTATTTTTAATGTCATGTGATTAAAAAATCTGTTGCAAATAAGAAACTTAAAACCTAAAGCTCTGTGCTTTTCAAGAATTTTTATAGAACTACAATGTTGAGATTTTTATAGGTTTTTCCCTATTATAATGAAAGCAAAAAATATGTTCATTTACAATAGTTTATGTTAGTTTTTGTATTTCAAATTTAAAGATATTTAATTTGAGTATGATGGGGAAAATCCTTCTCTATTAGCTTATGATTTAAAGCACAGAAAATTTCCATATACTTAAGTAATACTGTATTTGTTCATATTTTTATTTTTGATTTCACTTAAATGTATACCTTGAAGATGTTGTCACATACTGTGAATCTACTGCAATAAATTTAAGCAGTCTTGTTCCTGGACAGTTTTATTGTTTACACTTGCTTATTTTTCTTAAACAGATTATTATATACTACTTTATGTGTGCTGTCTTTTTAAGAAGTATAAATTGAAATATTTGAATTGAGTTGTGTTGCTTTAGTAGTCTTATTTTGTTGCTATGGTAGCGTAGTTTTGTTGCTTAGTACTGAATCTTACCATGCCATAGTTTTTTTTTTTTTTTTTTTTTTTTTTTTTTTTTTTTTTTTTTTTTTTTTTTTTTTTTTTTTTTTTTTTTTTTTTTTTTTTTTTTTTTTTTTTTTTTTTTTTTTTTTTTTTTTTTTTTTTTTTTTTTTTACTTTCAATTTTAAATTGAGCTAATCTCTCATTCAGTCAGTGTTTTGAGTAAGTTTTGTTGGAAAGAGAGTTTTGGCCAAGTTTCTAAACTTTCTGTGTCTGAGAACCTTTTTTTGTTGTAGAAGGATGAAATATTTTGTCTTTGCCTTGGTAGTGCTGCAAGATAGCTTTGTGCTGAGTGAACCTGGCAGGTGATTAGAATTCACTGTCTCTCGAGGTCCCTTTTAGGTTGCTGAGAGACCCCAATGGAGATATTTGTCGTAACTATCCATCAGTGACAGATGGTGGACTTTTCACTTGGCTGACTCTTTTGCCTGTGTCCTGGTTTTTCTGCAGTCTTGCTACACAGCTTTTCTCTTTTGGGTCCCATCATTCCCAAGGATGCTGTTAGGTTTAACAGTGACTTGATCCTGGCTTTCTGCAATGTGGCTGTCCGCATGTCTATTCTCATACCAGTGGAGTTGAGGAGATAGCAACTTAACCATTTTTTGTTGTTCTGTTATCAATGAAGTTGAACTAAATAGCCTTTTTCTTGTCCTCTTCATTGAGCTAGACACAATTCCTTCTCTACTACAAGTGATACAGCTCTTCTGATTTGAGATCACAGGAAACACACACACACACAGAGTGCTGGAGGAATGGCTTTCCCTGGGTTCAATTCCCCAGCACCACATAAATTTGGGCGTGGTGGTGCATGCCTGTAATTCCAGCACTCAGGAGGCTGAGGCAGGAGGCACACAGTGAGACTCAGGCCAACGTGGCCTACAGAGTGAGACTGTATCTCAAAAAAAACCAAAACAAACAAAAAAATAAATAAAACACGTGGGGGATGGGATGGAGATTTAAATACACTTTTTAATTTTTTCCCTTTTTGTTTTTTTGAAAAATTCCTTCTCAAAAATTTTTAACCTTAACAACCTAGTTCTTTTATTCTATATGTATGATTGGATTTTAATTCTTTACTGTCTAATTAAAGTATTTACATGCTGGCCCCTTTCACAAATCATTTTGGTATAGAATCTCAATAGTCCTAATATCTAAATTACCATTTCCATTTTCTCATATATTGCACTAAGTATAAATTGTTGGTTCTTATTTTTTTATTTTGTAAGTACATGAATTCCAGATTCTTTAACACATTAGAGGCATGGGGCTAGCAGACCATTGTTTCTTGTTCTACTCTGTCATTCATTTTAGGGTCTTTTTCTGTCACTATTTTGTGCATTTCATAAGAGGGCCACCTGTTTGTATTCTTTTTGGCTTGATCTATGTCACCAAGCATTATTGACTCAAGGTGGCCCCATTTTCATTCAGAAGCTTCATATATATTTTTCTTTATGGCTGCATAGGAGGAATCACAATCCCAGACTTTATAAAAATACTACAAAGCAACAGTGATTAAATCTGTATTGTATTGGTATAAGAACAGACAAGAAAACCAGTGGAACAGAACTGAGGATACTGAAACAAACCCAAACACCCTTAGTCACCTGGTCTTTGACAAAGGGGCCAAAACAATCCACTTAAGAAGAGATAATATCTTCAACAAATGGTGCTGGGAAAACTGGATCTCCACATGCAGGAGAATGAAACTAGACCCTTGTCTGTTGCCACACACTAAAAGATCAAAGTGGTTCATAATTTTTTTACCACAGTTCTGTAGAGAGCCTGTCGTCTTTGCTGTTCAGAAACTAACAGATTTTTTTTTCTTTTGATTTTTTGAAATAGAAGAATTTTACCAAGATATGTCCAGGTTTTTTTTTTTTCTTTCTCATTTGTTTTCTAGTTTCTCATGTGTTTCTCTTATTTATATAATTGGATGTTTCCCTTTCTCTAGTTAGCTAATTCTTTGCTTTGTCCACCTTATTTTTTTCTTGTTGTAATTTGTTTCATAAGTATATTGAATTTCCCCAATCAGTCTGTGTGTCATGTGTGTCATCACTCTTATATTACTGATCTTTTAAATTTATATTCTTATCTTCAGAGATATGGGAAAATCACATAATCCTATCTTTCATTTCCTCATTTTGTTTTTACAGTATATTAAGCATTGTAGATTTGTAGACTGCATTCGTTGCAAGGATTTTCTTTCTTTTTTTATAGACACTTCTTTCATCATTGCAACTATAGTGTCTACTTGTATAAATACAGTGAAAGCTGAATAATTTTTGAAAGGACATGTCAGGATATATCTTTTGCATCTTCACTGCAGTCAGAATTTCGTATGATACCTGTACTAATGCTTCCATGCATATCCTGAGAGTTTAGTTCCATCTGTGCTTTTAGACATGGAAGTTGAGATGGATTCTCCTGGAGAGCATGGGCTTTGTTGAGATGACTGAGGAGCTGATAGATCCAGAAAGAAGGATCAGTTTAGTCTCTACATCATTACTCTTGCCTAATTTGTGGGCAAACAAGATAGAAAACCAACTCTTAACCATCACAGTGGAGAACTTTGCCTCTTTGTAGAGACAGATTTGTTCTTTGTATTTGTTGGATAGCCAGTAGTTAGCTCTAGAGGGGTGTGTGTGTGTGCATATGTAAGTTAGTATCTGTATGTACCATGTGACCACATCTTTTTAATGTTTTTCAATATTTACTAAAATTTTCTGTCAAAGACTAGATGATGTGTTTCTGCATGTATAGAGATTATCTGGCCTTCTTTTCATTTGATAATGAGCTGACCATTTCTAGAAGAAATTATTTCAAGGTAACTGTTGTCAGAACTTGCATTCTTTGTTAGTTTCCAGGTTTTCTTTTTCCTTTCCATTATTTTCACTATTATTACAATTTGTTTGTCTTTTCGAAAGGGAATCAGCAAGGTGAGTATAGGGAGAAAAAAAGAAGGACACCTGTGTTCAAATTGTCAGAAAGCTTAGTAGAGTCATCCAAGATTTAAAAGCACCTACAGAGTATAAGATTAGCTTCTAGGTCAGAGCAATCTCGAGTTTTGATCAAATAATCTCATTAGTAAAAATAACTACCTATCTCTTTCAGCCCTTCTGTGTATAAAATATAAGTTGCTATGGTTACATTTCGATTCATAATTAATAAAGCCATTATATGTCTTTGTATATACACATGTATATATAAAACAGATGAGTTTATAAAATGATTAATTGAAAGTTCTATTGTATTTCAGAAACCTGGGAAACACTGGTCTAGAGCTTGTAATTCTCATTTATTTAATAAATGTTTGAGTGCTTAATGTGACTGACCGTATGGCATGATTATATATATATATATGTATATATATAGCCAGTATACAGCTATTTCGCAAATCAAATGAATTATCATTGGTTTCAGATTTCTACATTGAATTTATTGTTCCACTTTTCCTAACTGTGACATGATTTTTTAAAGTGTTGTTATATTCTGTATTTATATATGTCAAAAGAGAGTTTGCTTTCCGAATACATCTTTGACTTAAGATTTTGGCTTTGAGGTGAATCCCTGTGTGGGCCTCTCTATTATTTGGTGATAACTGTTGTAAGCAAAAATGGCCTAGAGTTCATTCTTTAAATTGACAGTCATAAGCCACATAATGACGGAAAATGTAAACTTAAAATTCTACAAAATTCTACAAGGAAGAATGAGTAAGAGGTATCATTGGAGTCAAAGATACTGAGATACTTTTGTTATGAAAATAACTTTAAACTGGGGTATACAGCTATTACAGATGGTTTTTGATGAGTTGATGAGAAAGCCCATGGACTCTAGAATGCACTGACGGGAACATTGCAGATCAGAGGAGATTCTCTGGCTTCAAAGTAGAATATATAGGCAGCACCATTCAGGGTGCGTTTGGTGGTGGAGGGGAGCAACATTTATGGGAGAAGAGGACAGTTCAGTTTGCCAAGGCATGCTGGATTTGAAGCATTGTTCCAGGAAGTATTCTATGAAAGAAATTGTTGGGATGATGTGTTATCATACTGGTGATTTGGAGACTTCATGGGAACATTTTCAGGTATTTTTCACTTGTGAATCAGCGAAGAAAGAAATTACATTTATATTCAATGCAATTCAAATATATTCTGAAGAGACAGAGAACTTTTAAGGAGGATAATCGAACTTTCATATTTTAAAGGCAGAATACAAGTGTTTGGGGACACATCAGTGCTCTCTGCAAATCCTTTCTTCCCTGCCTTCCATGCTTTAGATTCCTCATAGTACTGGTTTTCAAACTTGATTTCACACCAAGATCTCCCATGGGATATAAAAGACCATTTTAAAAGTTATAGAAGACTCGGTCCACCCAATATTAAAACAAACAAATCCATCGCAAGAAATTTTATTATCACTAATGGGTGTTCACAGGAAATTCCAGTGCACTTAAATTTATACTGGCTCCCCAAACAAGAGTTAGAGTATTATCTATCTCCTAAATAGAGAACTGCTTATTTTTATAGTAATAAGCAATAAAAATGCATTTTGTGAATTAGTAATACCCTTAGCATATCTTATCATAGGTAGATGGCACCAGCCTTCAAGGTTTCACCAACCAGCAGGCTGTGGAGGTGCTGCGGCGCACAGGACAAACTGTGCGCCTGAAACTGATGAGAAGAGGAGTGAAGCCAGAGACAGAGCCCATGTCAAGGGATGACACCACTGATGATGTCACCGTGATTCCTCTGAATGCCCAGATAAGCAGAGGTAATGCCAGATTAATCTGCTTTTCAGTTACACTTTTACATTATGTAAGTTTTCTATTCTAAAACAATTTAGAGAATCTTTTTTAACCCTCAACTATTTGTTTTAAACCAAGTAACAAAATGGGGCTTAAAAAGTTGAGATTGATTGGAGCCTCCAACCTGTCCATAAACTATAGCGTGGCCTTGGATTACAGCAGATTTCTTTCTGTAATATTCATTCAATTACCTTTAGAAAAATACAGTTATCTACCTTTCTACCTTTGTATGTCACCACATTGTTCTCTCTTTGTGGAGATAAAGTTCTGTATAGATTATTTATATGAACACACAATAACTCTAAAGTGCCAGTCTGTACTTGAAGGAATCTACTTGAATTTCACCATGCCACTGATAAGTTCTTCCTATGGGAATATGTCTGTAAACTGCTGAAATCTCAGTGTAGCTCGCTAGTAGAAGATTTATTTGTAGATGGCAGGATACTGTCTGCAAAGTGCTATTTTATTTCTAACACTATCAGCTGTTCTGGTGTTATACTTCATTGCAGTACCAGGAGATGGGGTGCCAGGAAATGGCAGAATGGTCATCCATTTGGAGGAGGAGGATTTTAAAAGAGAAGTATTCATGGTTACTGTAGGATTTACATTCAGAAGACAAGCTTTTGTGTAGAGGTTCAGAAAGCTATAATGGGTTTGCAGAAATTCAAGTGCTTGATTATATTTCAGAAATAACTACTAAAATATTTTTATCTTTAAGAAAATTGTGAAAAAGATGAAGATTCTTTATCTTTGAGGAGAAACAGCAGCATATTACCAATTGAAGAAGAAGGTAAACACTTGGAATCAGGCTACGATAGTCATCATTATGTTCTTAAATGATTTTTATAAATGAAGTTATGTTTTTATTAGGTACAATATAAGTTACTAAAAGTTTTCTAAACAAAGGGTAGTGCAAGTCCTTATTTATATTAGTAGATATAATTCATTGTGCTTATAAATTAAAATAGCTCATTTATAGCTAGCTTGTTTTCTTGTTTTTTCTTCTGCTTTTATTTTAACCACCAACTTTTAGGACTCGGGTGCCTATATATGTGGTTTTAACTTAATCTGTTGTCTCTATACAGCTGATATATCTATTTTTATTGAGCAAACAGTCATAAAACAGTAATGTATTTAAAATTAAACCCCGGCAAGTCTTTTTAAGTTCTGAGGAATGAAACTTGCCAATTTTAGGAGGCTGGTCTTCACTTCTCAATTTTTTAAAAGAAGTTTTAACATTGAGAAGTTGTTTTGGAAAGTATAGAATTATTGGCAGGCTGTTCTAAGAACTATTTCACTATAATTGCAGAGTTTATTAAGCTGCTTAAATTTTCTTTCAGGAAAGATTTTTGAAAGAATAACCAGCAACTTATTGTGCATTTGTGCTGGAATGGTGCTGCAGTCTCCTCCTGTCTCGGGTCGTGTTCTTCCTTTACCTGTTGATTGCTTTAGGTTCTGTGGTGTCTCAAGTTCACTCAACAGAGCTTAAGGGCTGAGCTCTCTCCCTTCTTATGAATTTGGCTTTGTACTAAATTGTAGTTCTTTAACATATCTAACATATCTACTCTCTCCTTACAGTTTTTCTGTTGAAAATGTTAGTGTTTTTATTATCTCCAGTGGATTTTTGCGTTTTTAAAGAATTCATAGGAAGATGTATAGATTTCACACATACTAATCACATTCTGCCATTTTACATGAATAGGTAAAGAATTATTTAGGCTAAAGTGAATATCAAAAATGGAGGGAAAATGAAATGTTCAGAACATTAAGCTTCTTACAGTAAGAGGGGTGGAGGGTGGGATTATCCTTACTGCTCAGACCAGTCTGTTTTGCTCTGGTAAAGGCACTAATGAGAAATCTGTGTGTGGTGTAGTATGGGGGAAAGTTGGAATGGACGTCACTCCAGATTGATTGTCAGAGTTCCAGGATCTTTTTCAGACAAAATAAATAAAGCAGGAGCTTCATGATGGTTGCACATCTGATGTAGTACAGGTCCTTAGACAGGCTGTAGAAGAGCCTTGCCCCTTTCACAGAAAGTTTCTTCAGTGTGCAAGTCTGGACAAGTCATTTAACTTCTCAGTAAGCTCAGGGACGAGATTTTATAGTTTTTTTTTTTGTTTTGTTTCATTCCGTTTCTTTTACTTCAAATGTAGTCTTGCAACCACTGGAAAGTAAGAATAATATGACTGTAGTTAATCTGAATGAATGTGACTCTCAGACTCTTTCTGTCAGTCACCTGGTTTCCAGCTTTTGTAATCTGACTCTGTGCACATCTTTGCCTAAAGCTGTGTAAACACAAGAGAGTAACAGAAAGTGGTTTCGAGATGGTGAGCCTCTGAAGTGACCTTCCTCGTTCTCTCCCAGAGTCAGCAAACTGCTAACTGCTGCAGAAATACCTCTCAGCACTGAATTTAATTTTGAAGAAAAAAAAAAAACACTTATTTTTTAAAGATAGTCTCATTCCCTGCCCTGCACTTCTTTCTTTTTTCTAGGCTGGGGAATGAACACAGAGCCTTGTACTTTCTGTCACTGACCTTTTCACTTAATTCTCCAATATTTTTTTTTTTAAATTGCAATCTATTGTGTCCAGTTTTCCATTTTATTAACCGAAGACATAAAAAGTAGACAGAACATACATGGAGTCAGAGCTCCCATTTTCCACCAAAAAGGAGACGGCTCATCAGATATCTGAATTTTAGAGCTCACTTTAAACTTGAAATTTGGACGCTGAAGGGGATACTAAACATAATTTAGAAATACTAATTAATGACCCTTTGAGGAGTTCAATTCCCCAGCACCACATAAAGCTGGACGTGGCGGCACACTCATAATCCCAGCACTCGAGGGGCTAAAGCAGGCAGATTGTCCTCAGTCCAAGTCCATCCTGGGCTATATCAGTGAACTCAGTACCAACGTGGATATAGAATGAAACCCTGTCCCCCCAAAAAAATGAAAAAGAAGAAGAAGAAAAGATGACCTTTATGAATAAGAACTATGAGGAAATATAAAAATCATTGGATATGACTAAATTGTTTCCAGCCAGTTTCTTGTTATAGCTGAGCAGTTTAATTAAACATTGTTTTGTAACCTGCTTGATGATTTTATTTCTATTTTGTTCTGATTTTCGTTTTTGCCAGTTAATGGGATTCTAGCTAGAGGCTTTTATTTTTATATAGAATGTTCTTTATTTCTTTCAGTTTATATTTTTATCATGTATGGAGTTGTATATATCATTTGTTAATTTCTTCTGTTTATTAAATAATATCTACCTAGCATCTTCATTCTTCTTTTCTTCTCTTTTGTTTTGTGATATTGGAAATCGAGCCCAGGTTCTCCAGTCTAAGCTCTATCTTTAGCCCGTTTTTATTTTTTGATTTTGAGGCAGCATCTTATTGCTAAGTTGCCCAGGCTGTGCTCAAACTTGTAATACTCCTGTCTTAGCCTCCCTGAGTGCTAGAATTACTAGCTGTACCGCTGATCCTGGTATGTCCTCATTCTTTTATGGGAGTGAAGTTAGGGTTTAAAAGACATCAATTAAAAGAAAACAGTGCCTATCATTCCAAATATTGCTCAAAGTTTAAATTATTAAAATACCTTTAAAAGTAATTTTTGTGGATCAGGAGTCCCACTTGGTTCTGACCATTTTATATGGTACAGAAGGTTAAAATACAGAGGATTTTATAATTAGTAATTTGTGTTGACCATTTCAGGGTATCCATTACTACAAGAAGAGGTAGAAGAAACAGAAGAATCACAACAGGAAGAAGCTGCCCTGCTGACGAAGTGGCAGAGGATTATGGGAATGAACTATGAAGTCGTGGTAGGTTGGCCCACTCTCAATGATTTCCTAACTTGTAATTGTACTTGAACGTGAAATTCATGGTAATTATAAAGTTAATCATCAGAAGGAGTCCCACAGAATTAGCTAATATTCAGGGCTTTTGTAGAAGGCCTAAATTGCCAATCCAGATATTAAAAAAAAGTCAAATTGGAAAAAATTATGCAGTAATCGAGGAACTGAAATAAGTGGAGTGGAAGTTTGTAGCTCATCTTTAATCTGTTTTTTAAAACTTCTCTGGTAGTAGTATAAATGGTATGGACATAAAGTTTTTATTTCCAATTACTAAATCTCTGATTTTAATACAGTTATTGGAGTCTTTAAAATAATGAGTAATTTCCTAACATGCTTCATTATTTAGTAAAATTGAATCAAATTTTCTGACTCAAATTTTCAAATTTTCTAATTCTTTTGTCTTAAGCTTTCATTAATTTTCAGTGACCAATGTTTTCTCCCAGTACAATATAAAATCAAGAGCAGGGTGTTAAGTTCTGATTGCTTAAGTTCAGATTGCCCTTTTGCATGTTCTTCAATGGACACGAACTCTCTGAATCTCAGTTCCATATTTTGGAAACAAGGAAAGAAGTTGTACTTGTTTATAAGAAGCAAATGAAGCCAGGCCTGGTGATCAGGCCTGGGACATCAGCCCTTTGGGAAGCTGAGGCAGGAGGAGGTTAGCAAGTTGCATTCCAGCCTGGGTTACTTAGTAAATTAGTGAGACTCTGTCTCAAATAAACAATGAAAAGGAGTTGGGGATGTAGCTCAGAGTAAAGGCCCTGTATTCCATCCAGTACCAAGAAAAGAAAAAAGAGAGGAGAAAACAAAAGAAAAGAAAGTAAAGGGAACAGATGACATACCATATGAAATGCAACCAGCATAGTTCCTAACAGATGTTAATTTGAGCTAAGGTGTGCCTCTTCTGTAGCCTTGTTTGGTTCAGGCCTTATGATGGTTTTGGCTACTTTGCATCTGTCAGGAGCATTTGTGCATGCTGAAAAGCACCTTGTAGCAGGCTAATTCTCTTTGGTCTTACTGCGTCGTGAAACCAGTAAATATCAGTACTTTTTCAAAGGAAAAAGTTTTGTGCTCTATAACAAGCTTTTGAAGCTTTTGTGAGAAAAAAAATGACCACTTTGTGGTGAAAAGGAAATATATGCATGAATAAGAAGATTAAAATTATGCTTATTTTTCTTTTTAGGTGGCTCATGTGAGCAAGTTTAGTGAGAACAGTGGACTGGGAATAAGTCTAGAAGCAACAATAGGACATCATTTTATCCGATCTGTTCTGCCAGAAGGTCCTGTTGGACACAGTGGGAAACTCTTCAGTGGAGATGAGCTGTTGGAAGTAAGAAGCTATGCTTTTCTTTTCCTCCTTAAATAAGACTCTAAAAAGGCTGCGGGATGCTTACTGTGGTGTATAAAGTGAAGTTCTTGTTTTAACTTTATTAGCGTGTACAAAAAATTGTCTAAAGAAGACATTTCAGATCTGTATGTATTTTGAGCTCCAGATCTAATTCTATAATTGGTTGTTTGTACAAACCTTTGAAAAATTAAACCTGCAAATTTTAAACATGTGTTCAGTTTTTAGGATAAGTAATCAAGGGTTCAACAATGAATATAAAGACAACAATTAAAACACTTAAAAGTCTCATTTCTATCTCTGCCCACCTAGTTTTCATTGCCTTTCATTAGGTATCTGCTTATATCTGCTAAGTTTTTAAGGCATAATTAAGAAAACTTGAATATATTCTTTTCCTTTAATTTTGAAAATATAATGAGTTTCCCATGAGTACTTTAAAAACTCTAATTATAGCACAGTTCCTCACATGTACATAAATTATAAATACTATATCCTCATTTGTAACTACTGTAGTGAGCATTGTAGACCTATGATTATCACTGTCATAAAGTATGTGCTTATGTAATAAAAAGGTTGTTTTCAAAAGTTCATGTTACGAACTATTTTTCTTGTGTGTGCATATTTTTTAAACAGGTGAATGGCATAACTTTGCTTGGGGAAAATCACCAAGATGTGGTCAATATTCTGAAAGAATTACCTATAGAAGTGACGGTGGTGTGCTGTCGAAGAACTGTGCCACCCTCCACCCAGTCAGAATTGGAGAGCTTGGATTTAAGTGACATTGAGCTAACAGAAAAGGTATCACACTGGAAAAGATGAGACTAATCTGAATACGTAGAGGCATGGCTAGGTGGCGTTAAATTTTTTTAAGTCATTTTTTTCTTTCTTTGGTATTTGATTTTCTCACATAGCTGTTGATTAGAGGAGGTAAAAATGAAGTCATACAGACTGGGTTTGAATTAGTCTTTCCATTCAGTTTTTCCTTTGAAATTTAAATCATGATGCCCATCTCAGCAACAAAGTGATTAGTTAAGACGTGGATGGAGAGATCGTTTCTGACTTATTTCCACACTCTACTGTTACAATATGTGAAACCGAGCTCATAATTCATGTGAAATAATTCCTTGTGATGTCTGTAGTCACACTCAATATCTTTTCTGGTTAATTCTTTTCCATTCAGATCAAAATGCAAGTGATGGAACTAATGAGCTTTTTGAAGTATACACAATACATTTCTAACATTAAGATTGGGTGTTACTAAATTTATAGCTTAGCCAAATCTCACTTAATATATAATGAAAACTGAATCAATACAACAGAATAATTCAGAAAACTTTCAAGAATCAGGTGCATAAGTTAATATTCACATGAGAGATTAAATAGTAGGATAGAACAGGAGACATAATCCCAAATTGTGTATGGCTCAAAGGCTAGCATGTGCATCCAAGCATATTTTCACGTGGTGTAAATGGGATACTTATCATAAAGCAGGGGAGAGATTTGTATTCATGGTCCAGGACTGTGCAATAACTGATTAAAACCAAAGTAGTATACAGGCTAAACTTTCATCCTTATGAGCACATTTTTGTTAAATTTGATATATTTAAGTGAAATTGAATTAACCTATATTCTTTTTGTCTTTAATGAAAGAAGCTAACGTTGTGAATCCCAAATTCTATGTCACGTGTTGCTTGATAACACCATTTAATCCTCTAGAACTTCTGAGAAGAGTGCCTGTGAAGCCCATGCTGAGAATATTGTTAAAGTTAAACAGAAGAAATCACAAAGTCAGACTTCAAGTGTAGACACATCTGATTTCAAATCTAATGTCTTGCTATTGTTTACATTTTTTATTAGTGAAGTAATCTTGTGCACCAGTCACGACATTTTAGAATCCTTGTTTGCATATAGTACAAAACTTTTGTACCTGTCCTTTTTCTCTTGAGTTGTACTTATCATAGGAATTTTTAAATTTAAAAACAAAATAGCTTTACTAGTTTTTTTCTGACTATGGTGGTGATTCAGACAAAGATGAAAAAAGTGAAAATCATTCACAAAGGTATCACTGAGGTGTGACCATTGTGTGATTTTATAGATCGTCAAATTTTACATTTTTAATACCTGTTCCAGTTTAGATTTTTTTCTTCTTTAACAACTTTCATCAGTTTATGCCATAATTCTTAAAAGTGTCGTGATAAACCAATGCATTCAATAATTTGTGAATGCTTTGTTGTAACGGTGGTGTATGTGTCTCCTACTCTAATGCCTCTGACATAAAAAGATGTTTGATCTGGTCTGTTATCTAGCCTCATGTGGATCTAGGTGAGTTCACTGGGTCCTCAGAGACCGAGGATCCAGTGTTGGTGATGACTGATGTGGCTCAGAATGCAGAGGAGGCACAAGCACCTGTGGCTATGTGGGAAGCTGATATTCAACACATAGACCTGGAGAAAGGGAGCAGAGGACTTGGTTTTAGCATTTTAGATTATCAGGTAAATATACCCTACTTTTTACAGTTTTTACAAAAATATGTCTTTTAGTGAAAATACATTGTTAAAAATAAAGAGAAAATATTTTACAGTCATCAAAGAAATTTTCTTGCTTCTGGTCCATTTTTTAAAGTGGTAATGTATACAATTCATGATTATCAATGAAGGTTTTCTTTTAGCATTGGATTCATTCAGTTTTGTATTTTAGCCCTTAGGAATTTGAGGAACATACAGAATACATTTGAAGTATATCATAGAAATACAGTGCTTTTTGTCACTAAGAGAGTTGTAATTTTATTTCTTTTAGTTGATGCTCATATTTTAATTTTAACTTATAAGTATAAGATATTTCTTTTGATTAAAGTGCAGGGTAAATGTATAATTGCATGTATTATAAGTTCTGACACTTGAATGATATTACTAAGTTTATGGATATGTTTAATAAGTTTAAATTGGCCAAGTGCAGTTTGTATTCTGACCTGCACTATGTTCTGTGCTGAGTATATAATGAAATGCTGATGCCGGTCTGAGAGAGCACAGCTGTTTCTCCTTATTAATACCGCACAGAAAGCCATCTCAGGTGACTCTAGGGAGTGATGTTCCTAGGGCCTGTTTCTAGAGTCTTGTCCTCATGTTGAGATCGCTGTGTAATAAACACACTGCATCATCAAATACTCTACAACCTTTTTCTGTATCTCATAATCAAAAAAGGGCATGCCCTACGTTCTGTACACTCACATCTCGTAGCAACTGTTTAACAGTGCTGTTGTTAATGAGCCTGGCGTGTAGCCTCAAATGACATTTAAAAATTTGACAACTTATCAATAATTAAACAGTGGAGTACTACTTTGCCATAAAGACAGATATGAATCATTTGTAAGTGCATGTATATAACTTGAGACTGTCATGCTTAGTGAAGTGAATCAGATTCAGAAGATTAAATGGTCACGTGGTCTCTCTAATGTGAGAAACCTGGAGTGTAAATAAATAGAGTCAAATAAATGAGACTTTGGGACTCAGAGTATATGAGAGAAGTGGTGGGAGGATGAGAAAAGACGCTGGGAAGGGAATGTGAAGGTCATGTAATATATATATATGTGCACAAATTTCTCAGATTTAATTTAACCATTGTGTACTGCATACACATGTTAGTAAAAACGGAGAAAAGTTAAATTACAATTTTAAAGTTGTCTGTACAGTTAAGTCTACAAATAGCAATAACAATAAGAAACAGTAACAAATAGGAATGCTGTTGTTTCTGGTGAACTTGTCATAAACTAACGTGAAATGATCTTTGTCCAGATAGTTCATTAGAAATTTTATTGAATTTTTCTTGTAGGAAAAATTTCAGGGTAACTGGAACAATTATTCTTCCATTGCCATTCAGAGAGGGCAACCTGCAAAATTGCTTTTCAGTATAAAAATGAGAGTTTATATTACTTTTCCATTCTGTTAGGATCCAGTTGATCCAGCAAGCACTGTGATTGTAATTCGGTCCCTGGTGCCTGGTGGCATTGCTGAAAAGGATGGACGACTTCTTCCTGGGGATCGCCTCATGTTTGTCAATGACATTAACCTGGAAAATAGCAGTCTGGAAGAAGCTGTGGAAGCACTGAAAGGAGCCCCGCCAGGAGTTGTGAGGATAGGAGTGGCCAAGCCTTTACCTGTGAGAATTTGGATTTGAGTGATTTCCTTCTAGATATGTAAGAAAAATGGCTCATAGGCTTTTTGTTAGCTTTAGGTGTTTCCATGAGTGAATCATCCCTTTAAATATTTTTCATCAATATGGTTTCAGTTCCGTGAGTTAATTCATGGGTTAACAGATTTAAGTTTGAGTAATGGCCAGGATTTTCAGAGATAAATTTATCAGATGGCTTTGTGGTTTTCTTTGGACTATTTTTCTTCTTCTTTTTTTTTTTTGGACCATTTTTCACTAAAAAATCAGGGCATAATGAATTCAGAATCAGGTGTTTCAAAGAAATATGGATTCAGATATTAAAATACATAGTATGGGTGGCATTAAAAATTATTAGCATTGACACCTAACAGTAGACTTTTTAATCACAGTGAAGTCAAGTAGTTTCTCTGACAAAACAGCTTAAGTTTCTACATTATTTTGATTTTTGTTGTCTTAATTACTGTAGAGAAATATTATCAGACTTTTCAAGATAAGTTCGTCTTTTTCTGCCTTCTTTCTGAGAGGAAAAACTCCTTTATTTTACGGTGCAATATTGAAACAAGTGAATGTTTTGTTAGATACAGTGTAACATGGTGCTTGTTAAGTGGCCGCTGTATTGCAATTAAGTATTAGAGGCATTGTCAATGTTCGTGAGGTTTCTTCCCCAGTATATAAATAGTGTTGAAAGATGGGCAAAGAAACATTTTAAGAAAATACAGGTAGACGTACTTGTAGAAACAGCAATAAATATTTGTTGATTTTTATGAAAGAATTTGATAAGTAATAAGTTTTGTCAGTGAATTTTAAATGTTGATTAAACTATTTCATGTACTAGTTTTCTCCACAACAAATTTCAGTAAATTAATATATTTATGAAAAAGTGAAAAGAGCTAGGCAGGAAAAAAATGAGCAAAAGTTCATCCAGCCTAGCATCACATGGAGTTGATAGACATCATGAGATAAGATAGATACCGAGGTCAATGTGAGGAAAAAGGTGGATTAGCCTAGGAATCTGTGGATTTATTATGCCTTGTCATAAATTTGGCTCTGATCTATTTGTTTGACGAAGAGTAATTGCAGACATGATTCAATACTTTTATTATATTTAAGGAGAAATAACACCAGTTATTTTGAAACGGTCTTCTTGATAATTCCAAAGTAAATGTTTTACAATACAAAGCAGCATCACATTTGAAATTCATTGTGTATCATAACATATGAAGACTATCTCTTTAAAGCTAAAAAAAAATGTTAAGCTCATTTCTGTGGGAAAAGAAGAAAACCAGATTTTTTTCTATAATACTTGTGCATGTATTGCTGCTACTAAGCATGTGTAGGTAAGATAACTATCTAAATATTTTAGTACATTTTATTGGAGCTTGGAGTATAAATGTCATTTTGGGGGGGGTCATTGTGCTCAAACATTATAGTACAGTAGCTTAAACTACAGTTGAAGTGGACTATATACTTATCCAGGTGTTTTCTTCTTATAAACTGTAGTAAATCAGGAGGCTTCACTGTAGATGTAGTAATGTCTTCTTGTCAAATACATATTTAACAATAATCTAAACAATAGTATTCTAAAATATTATCAGTAATATTCTAAAAAGCAGTGGCAAAGGTTTTTTTTAGTGTTTTCTTTATTTCTGGAATAAAAGTCTTTTTAACTCTCAATGACCAAAATTTGCCTGTTATTTGGCCAGAATGTTTGGTAGGTGAAATGATTAGAAGATTATTTTAATGTAAAAAGCTGTTGATTTTGATAATCTTTAAGAAGATTGGAAACATGGTAGAAGTGATTCTCATTTAACAGGTGGTGGCTATATTATTGTGAATATCTTCTCTGATCTTTTCAAATGAAATGTTTCACATTCATATTTGTCAGTTTTTATGATTTTATATTACAGCTGTTATCACTGAAAACTTTCCTCTTTTACTTCTGTCTCTACTTTTCCCTTTTTATCCTTCCTTTCACTGGTGTTCCTCTCTGTTGCTCTCTTTTTCCTTAAACTGAACCTTACACATCTTCTCCGGCAGCTGTCACCAGAAGAAGGTTATGTTTCTGCAAAGGAAGACGCCCTTCTCTACCCACCACACTCCTGCGAGGAGCAAGAGCTGCCTGCCAACGCTCTGTTTAGGGCAGACTTGACTTCGGTCAGTGGCCACAAGTTATCAAACTTGCTTTTCAAAAATCTGATGTGTCTTACTTTGCCTATCAAAATATGCTGAATAAGTCTCACTGTATTCTCTGCTCAGTATATTTTAGGAACTCATTGTGTATATGTTGCTTTAAACCAGATTGTGAACTATTTCTTACACTCTATATATTTTGGTAATCCTAATTTTGGGAGAGTTAATTCTTTTGTTAAGGCTTTTAAATTTCAAGCTCTTGAAATACCTATTTGGGAAGTTTTAGTATATTTATAGAAAGTGTATTAATTTCCTGTTCTGATACTTAACGTACTATGCAACTTTTGGCCTTACTCTGCACTCTTAACTGTTCTCTGTAAGGTACTGTTATGTAGTTTCAGTCATGGTAAGTTATTTTTTAAAATGTCACAGTACACATAGTATTGTCTCTAAAGAACCCCTAGAAACAATATTTCCTCTAGAGTTCACGTGTCATCCTGGAACTTCTTTAAATGAACGCCAGTCAAAAAATTAGCCCAATTTTATGGAATCTTGGCCTCTTATAATAATGATAGATATTTTGGATCTTCTGCCTAGCCAGGTATATGATCTTGGACTGGTCATTCATCTTCTCTGAGCCACACTATTTTTATATGTATAGGAATTAGGCACATTGACTTTTAGGATTTTCCTGTGATTCTACATACAAATTATATGGAAATATTCATTATTTAATGTTATTCAAAACAAATTTTCTTCTATTGTAATTATGGCATATTTCTTAGTTAATACTGTCTATCCAGATAGCAAGTGCCAAGAATCTATTATCTAGATTATTGTGCAGAACATGTTCATTTAAAAAAAAAAACACTCCACATAGCAACTAACTAGTGAATTTGAACACGTAGTTCGAATATGTTATCAGACCTATGAAATGTATTTCAAGAAGATAGGTCATTTTAGAATGTCCCACCTGTATTTGTAAGAGATTTTTTTATAAGCTTGCCACCCCTGCAATAATATAATGCTTCTGAGATCTCCTGAATATTGAAGAAATCAGAAAGAAATAGACTATATGAAATTTTACCTTCAGGATAGCCAGAGAATGCTGGTAATCAAGGTGGTTGCCTCTACCTATTCTAAGGTGTGATTATGAATAAATTTGAAGCGTCAGACTGTCAGGTCTGCCACAGAAGATAGTAATAGGACTTTTAGAGAGTATATGGTACAACTCCCTATGTCATTCTGTTAGTTTGAAAACTGAAGTTTATAACTTAAAGTGTCACCATAACCATATCAAATTAGGTCCCTAATTAGTATAATTTTAGCATGAAATTAGATTTTTTTTTCCTTTGGCTTTCTGAAACATGAATGGTTTTAAAAATCTACGTCAAGATAACATATAAAACTAATGTTGTGAGGTTTAAAATATGTAATTGCCTTGCTGTGTTTTTGATAGGTTTAGTTTAATACAATATAAATAACTCCATTGATTCGTTGATTTTATAGAATAAGTGTTAATTATTTGAACTTGAAAAAAGTGAATATTTTAGTGAATATTTTTCTTAACTTATAAAACTGTATAAACCTAGAGTTGATCCAGGCCTTTTATTGTTACATTTAGCATTTTTGTTGATGGAATAAAATAGCCTTTGATTCAAATAACCTTTGATGCTTATACTCCGTGCTGTAGATGGTTAGTTTGTCCTTTTTTTTTTTTTTTCTGCTGCTTTTTCAGTCTCTGATTTGTGAAAGGGGTGAACGGGGTATGTGGACACTGGGTTAGATGAAAGATTGGGACCAGTGTAACTTTTAGATTCATGTCAAATCACAGGTATTAACTTCCAGGTGATACTGTTGTATTTCTAGGTGAACACACCCGAGTCTGGATTAGTAGATGAATCTACGTTTGAAACACAGTACTCTCCGGATGATGACAGTGTCTACTCTACCCAAGCCTCTATTTTATCTCTTCATGGCAGTACTTGCAGCGATGGCTTGAACTATGCTCCTTCCATTCCATCATCTCCTCCCAAGGTACAAAAAAATGCCTTTTCGTTCATGAGAACTTTGTGTATGATTTTTCCAAGTTGAGTGTTTATGTTGAGTTATGGGAGTAGCATAGCAGAGACACTGTGTTTCTCCATAGGGTTAGGAATGTACTATCAGATTAAAGCAGAATTTTATTTAGCTAGTGTTGATTATCTTTCAAACTAATCAGAACTGTCTCGTTTTAATATCTGTGACACAGAATGGTAAACACAAAGGTTCAAAACTTCGATTAGAATTTCCATATCAGAAGTAAAATTTTACTGAAATATATTTTTCAGGTTGTGTTTTTAGTAAGAGTATCTTTTGGAAAAAATTAAGAATAACATTTTAATAGTCTTAAAATAACATTTATGCATTGTTAAATATAAAATTTTGGGGGTTAATTTGTTTGCTAACTAAAATAAAGTTAATGCTGTAACATAAAATTACACAAAGTAATACTTTACCTGAAAGTCACAATGAATGGCAGTTTGCTTGTTACATCAGTGTATATTAATGATAACTTGATTACTGTTTGACATATATACTTACCTACAATATATTTTAAAAACAAATTATTGGTATAAATGCCCCAACTATATCCATTTTCTTCGTAGCAAATTGTACAGTATTTAGTACATAATATTTTTAAGCCCAGCCAGTCTTTTTCCAAAAAAATGGTTTTAATTCGAATGTATTGAGTATTAGAGAAACTAAACACATTTTTATATATTCTCATCTGTATTTCATTTTTAATAATAAATATATGTAAATAATTTTTATATCTTTATACTGGTTACTTAACCTTTCTGATAATTCGTTGAAGTTGTTTATATTATCTGGAAGTTAATGTGCAGGGCCTTTTAAAACATTTGTAGAAATATGCATGTATGTGTTTGTGGCAAAATTTGATGATATGTAAGCTTCAGGAAGGAGATTATCCTTGGTGGAAAAAAGGAAGCATGGGAATACCTATATTATATTATATGTATGTTTTTAAAAGTGAAGAAAATATAGGAAAATATTTGTATCTATTGAATCTAGATAAAACATTCATACGTAGACACATTTTATTTTTCTATGTTATAATACACCGTAAATAGACTTTAAGATAGAAAGAGAGGATAATCATTTTTTCTTAACCATAATATTTTATTTTTTGCTTAAATTGAATTTATTGGAAGGAATCTCATTTATGAAGAAGTTGGAAAGCAGTATTTTTGTAGGCCTAGTATGGTTTTCTTCCTTTCTTGATTAACAAGTAATTTTGGGGCCAGAGCATTATAAAAGCGTTTTATTTCTATGTGCAAGGCACACCTGTTATCCTTGCAAATGAAGTGAGGAAATCTCCTTGAATTGGTTTTTCAAGGTATAATCTTGAGTGTAGCAGCTGCTTCCCTCTTAGCACACCTGAGACCGGCTGACTGTCTGACTGTGTCTTATCTGGAATGTGTTCAGCCTTTCCTGGCCTCAGGGCTGGAAGCTGAGTCGTCTCCTAATGGAATTTCATACTCCATAGTGTAGCACACTTCTTGCCAGTGGGACAGATTGCATTGTTTGACTTAGTAATTGTTACTTAAAGGGATTACACAATCTGCATACTGAGAAGCATATATTATGCAGGGCAAATGCTGGCTGTATGCAGCACAACATATTGGCTTACTGGAATCTGTTTGCTTCCCCTTTTATTCCTAAGCAGTTTTCTCTTTTGTTGAGGCAAATTTTGACAAGTTGGTCTAACAACTGAAATATTTAAGTTATAACCTGTAACAGGGAAGCATTAATGAAAGTGTTCTAAAATAAATTGTGAAATTTGACTTGTGTGTGCCTTTGGTGGTTTTTTGCAAAATAAGGCTGTTCCTCTGTCATGGCACATCTTGCAACTTTGGTGTTCAGTTTTTATTTTGGTTGAACCTTTTTCATACTAAAATTTTACAAGAAAAATATTATAAAAACAAAATATTATATATTTCCTCTGTCTTTGCACTACATTTATCTTAAAGGACAGATTGGTAAGTTGTAATGAAATAGAAAATTGACAATTTTTCTTTAAAAGTGAGTTTACTTTATGACTTTTTAATTAAACCATAAGTATATATGATTATTTAAATATACAATATTTAAGAAAAGGATGCCTTTATATTTACTTGAAAGGACAAAGTAGAATATAAAAGATCTTAGTGATTGTTTAGAATTTTGACTTTGCTAAATGTGCAGTACTCTTGTGGCCTTAAATAAAAACTGAAAAAGGATAATTTTATCTGTCTACTGGATTGAGTGGTCTTTTGGGAGTCAGGTATGTTACTGGGTAAAAATTTTAAGGACTAAACAGGGAGCATGAATTCATCTTAGAAGAGGAAGCATTGTTTCTCTCTCTCTCTCTCTCTCTCTCTCTCTCTGTGTGTGTGTGTGTGTGTGTGTGTGTGTGTGTGTGTGTGCGCGCATGCGCGCGTGCGTGTGCGCGCTCATGCAATGAGCTCTTATATCCCAGTTCTGTCTACTAGCTACCTAGCTGATGTCTACCTATCAACTATCTATTTTCTGATTTAATTAATTTTTTTATTTTGAGTCAGAATCTAGCTAAGTTACTAAATTGCCCAGGCTGGGCTGGATGTCATGATCCTCCTGCAACAACTGCTCAGCATACTGTGGTTACAGGCAGGTGGGTGTCACTGTTCCTTTCTGAATCCTTCCTTCCGAAAGCAGAGTTTAAAACTAAATCAGGATGTATACACCAAAAGGCAGTAACGGTACAATAATAATTGAGTGCCTATCTCTCATTTGGAGGCTACTTGTTCTTTTTTTAATTTAAGTAAACAGAATTTTTCTATCATTTTGTAACTTTAATATATCCGTTTTCATGCCGTTTGAGTTAATTAGAGGCAGATCATCGATGCATGCATTTATTCCCATTTTCTTGATATGTATTAGTGCAAAATTTAAGATTGACAATGAAGTTGAGGATTTTGTACACATACGTGCATTTTAAAAGCAACATATCTCTAAACTAGTAGGGATTTTATGTCTCACTGTTTCATATCTTAATTTTTATTAACCTTTACTCCTTTTTCTTGTTACCTTAAAAGACATGGCAAACTCAGAATTGGTTGTTTTTCAAAATAAATTTTTCGTAGATGTTTGGTTTAAAACCTCATGATAGTTTCTGAGAAGGTTCTTGCCTTTTTTTTTTTTTTCCTATTGTGACTTGAAAATACAACCAATAAAGATTTGATTGGTACCTATCAAGACTCCTTTGTCAACCCTTCTGCATGTCCCTCCATCCTACCCTACCATGTAGTGCCTTGCCCTCAGTCTCACCAGGGAAGGACTTGCTGACAGCATGATACACTATACTTCCTTGATTTTTTTTTTTTTTTGAGCCAGTGTCTCCATAGCCCAGGCTGATGCTAATCTCACAGTGTAGCCCAGGCTGATCCTGAACTCACTATGTAGTATGTATTCCAAACAGCAATTCTCCTGTCTCAGCCTCCCAAGTGCTGAGATTAAAGCCCTAGGCCACCATGCCCAGCTTGTTTGGTGCTGGGGCATCCTGAACTCACTATGTAGTATGTATTCCAAACAGCAATTCTCCTGTCTCAGCCTCCCAAGTGCTAAGATTAAAGCCCTAGGCCACCATGCCCAGCTTGTGTGGTGCTGGGCATCAACTCAAGTACTTAGAGCTTCCTATGTGCTTGCTACACAAGTGCTTTAACCAATGAGCTATTCCTCCAGCCCCCACCTTTTCTTCTTGAATTCTGGTTCTGCTAGAAAAAGCTGTTGATTCCAGTCAGCTTGAAGTTGGTGTTTGTCAGGGTAGCAACCCTTTTTCTTTGCACACCTACACCAAACAAAACTAGTGGACACATATATACATATTTTCTGCCTATTTCTACAGATCTCTACTTGGTGTTATTTTCTAACACAAAATATTGCTGCCATCACATTCCCATTTAGAATGTTGATTTTGTTTTTTATATTTTTTTGAGCAGTTAGGATAAAAAAACAAATCACTCTCGTCAAAATGATAAGTGATCATAGCAGTTTTAGTGACAAAATTGGAAGCTGTCAAAAGTGTCAAAAATGTTGTCTTTTCCTACAGAAGGGTCAGTGTATAATTGATAAAGGAAGTGCACCAGATCTCAGAACAAGTGGAAAAATCACAGTCAGCTGGAACAGTGGCCTTCAATTCTGTTTGTTTTAATGTAACAGAAAGTTCACCATAGAATTCTTATTGAAGAGAAGTTGGTTGTGGCTATTAAATATTTAAGTATGTAGCCCTGATTCTTAAATTTATTATCCAGATGAGTAATGCTCCCAAGTCTAACATTAAATTGTGCATTCCATCCAAGAAATAGAACTTTTCTTCAGTACATGTGACATTTTAATCTCTCATTTTTCCCTGAGAATAAGAAGATGCCACTTGGAGGCATACATTATTACAGAATTTGAAAGAACTTCGAGTTTCACTAGAAAATTGTAAGAGTTATTTTTGGACATAATATGGGGAAAAACTTTTTCTTTTAGATCCATAAAACTTTTAAAAATAAAACTCACTTGTTCTGCAACAAGGAACATTTCTGTGGGGCGTGTATGTTGTCTACTGTGTTGATTAGCTATTTCTTTTCTGTGAGTCCATGTTTACTCTTTGATGAATAATGCGTGGAAACTTCTGGTACACTATTTTCAGCAAACCCCATCTAACCACGGTGGCTTGATTTCTTTTTCTGATAAAAAAGTTTTGATTGTTATCTTCCTTTGAGGCATGGGTGAGACAATTCTCAGCTAATTATTATAATTAATTTAGTAATGAGAAAGTTAATCAGTACTTTCATAATGAGTACATTGTTATGATTCATAAGATCTGGGCAAAGAAGACCACAGGTTATTGTTTAGATTCTAGGAGTGTGGCACATGTTACCATACTAAGATTTTTTTTTTCCTAAGGAGACTAAAGACATTAACTGTTTAAATTAAAGACCAACCACATTCTTTCTTTATACCAAGAATATTTGATAATTATATAGATGATAACTTACATGAGAAAAGAGCAATGTAATTATGTTGGAGAAGTTAAATTATCCATTTAGAAAAAAAAAGACACATTTCCTAGTAGATCTGAAATAAATACTAGATGACTGAAATCTAAAAACAATTATTTATAAGATAAAACAAAGTTGCTGAAAGACTTGCATTTACTTTATGTAGAGGGAGGCTTTTGAAGCAAAATATAAAACTCAGAGGCAAAACAAGTAAATAAAAGAAAAAGAAAATTGGCAAATTTGTTTACATAAGGAATTCATTTTCTAAGTGACAAAAATGTTACATATAGAGATTCAAAAAACAAGTAGCATACTGGGAAAATATTTACTCTGAGTATCACAAAAGACTGTCTTCAGAGTAGGTCAATGACAAGAACAAGAGAAAATCACCCGATAAAATGTTTGAGAAAGTATATGAAGAGACGACTGTAGCTGCTGAATAATTGGTGCCCTTGCCCGTCCTCCTGTTTCAAGGGACGTTCTTACTGTCTACTTCATTTCCTCATTTATGATTGTCCAAATAAAGATGCCTTCTATTTCTAAACTGAAATATATATAATATATATTATATAAATATATAGATATATAACATATATTTCTATCTATATAGAAATACATATTTCTATATATAGAGAGAGATAGAAATATATAGAGAGAGAGTATTAACAAAAGTAGAAATGATGGATTCTGGCTAGTTGTCAGGAAGCATGTAAAGCAAAACACTGCTAAATATATTGCTTAGAGGTCATATTATCATGCTAACTTGGATTTGGTAAGATTAGTTGATAGGTATTCCCATATTCTCTTTTTGTGAGAGAAAATTGGAAGGCATGCTGGCAATATAGACCATAGTCTTAGGTGTGTTTATCATATGACCTATCAATCCAACTGTAGTAGTGTTTACAAAATACATTTTCACATAGGTATAGGAAGATATATAATATAAATAACTTCTCTAGATAACAGATACTAGCCTTTTATAAAAAGTGAAGTCTGTTTTTTTTTTTTTTTTTTTTTTTTTTTTTTTTTTTTTTTTTTTTTTTTTTTTTTTTTTTTTTTTTTAGTAATCGGTAGTTATTACCCTATTCTTCCTATAATAGGACCTGTTATTTTCTCTAACTAGTAGGCAGTGGAATCAAGGCAGTATGCTTACGTAACTTGAGAAATCTCCATTAACTGTGAGAAAAAAATTAAAAACCTTGCACTTCAGTGCCTCCCATACTTAGGATTAGTTTATAGCCATAAAAAGATTACCGCTGACTTTTTTTTAACTGACGTGCAAATTTCTCACAAGACGTTGAGATACTTGGAGGGAATGACTAAGTATAACACTTACTGTTCTGCCTAGGTTCTGCTTAGGTTTCTAAAATTTATATATCAACTTATATATGTAATTGTGTGTTTTTATTATGACAATGCTTAAAACATGATGAGTAAGTACCTTGCTGATACCAGCCATTTTTCCTGGGGAAACGAATAGAAGTGGGATTCTTCAGGGAAGACTCCTGTACTATGCATGCATGTGTAGTGTATGTGGTCTTAAATCTTTCACGTGGAAATACATTAATATGCTAGTTTTGTATTTTGAATTGAAGGGAAAACTGATAGTGTATTCATTAGCAGTTCATGAAGCAACGCTTTGCCAAAGCACATACCATTATACAGTATATAGAAAAGTATATATATACAGAGAGAGAGAGAGAGAGAGAGAGAACAAGAGAGAACTGTAGAATTTTAGATATTCAGGTAATTGTACAGAGTATCTATATAGCCAAAAGAGTTTCTGTGACAGATTGCTAATACCTGAGCTTGGATTATGACTGTGGAAATCCAGTTTAATATTCTTTCTTTTATTTCTCATAAAAATTTATGAAAATATTCCCTGTACCTGATTGAATTACAGGGGTTTCTGCTCTTCTCATTAAATACCTATAAATGCATATCAAAATCATTTTCTCTAGAGGGTCTTCTAAATCCAAATCAATTAATGACAAAATTTAAATAATACGCAATGAGCTATACTTTAAGTGAGATTTGGAAATATAAACTATGTATTTCCTTCATGTAGTTCAAACTAATTTTAATGGTAGGTAGAGAGATGGTCAGGAAATATGACAAATATTTAAATTAAAATATTCAATTTCAGTAAAAGACACATTATCTCCGTCAACATGCTTCGCATTGCTTCAACGCACTTATGCAGATCTGTGCCTCCTTTTCTGTGAATATCTTTAATTGTGCTGTTGTAGTTGCCTCAAAGTCCTGAATCAGATCAAAGCATTTACCATTAATAGTATTTTTGACTATTAAGAAGAGCCAAAAGTTGCCATGTCAGAGCCAGTGAAGAAGGTGGATGAGGACACATCACAGTGCTGCTATGTGGCAGAACTGCCATAAGCATTTTGAATTAATTCAGGGCATGAAGGCACTAATGACAGACATGAAAACAAACTTCCATAACTGTTTCAGAAAGTGGCAAGAATTATGGATAAATGTATTTGAAGAAGCCAGGACTATATTTAAGGAGGACCAATGGATACGTGCTTTTACTGGAATAATGTTTTAAAAATTTTTGTTTAAACAGTCCCTATATATTTTATCTCCCTCATTGCATCTGAATGATTGTGTGTGTGATTATGTTATACACTTAACTCAGGAGAGCATGACTTGTGATTGCAGGAAAAGCATTTATGAAAATATGCAGGAAAATCTAAGTGAAAAATCAGTCAATGCTTATAAGTAATAGATTTTTTAACTAAAAAATTGTTCATTAAAAAGTAGACTTAATAAAACAAGTTGATGTAGTTTTGGCTTCTAGCTATGTGTGTATATATATATATATATATATATATATATATATATATATATATATATATTTTTTTTTTTTTTTAATTATCAGGATGTTAATGAAAATTCTTCTGATCCAGTACATGATGTGCATATGTCCTTGGAAGAATTATATGCCCAGAATCTCCTTCAAAGAGACGATGAGACTCTACCTTCAGTAGACTCAGACATGCGGCCTGTTGCTGGTATTCCCGTAAGTGGTTATACGCCTGCAAATGCTCTTGGATGACAGTGTGCGTGTGAGGAAGCAGCGTGGAGCGGATCTCAGTTACCAGGTGGAGTTTCGTCCACCTCCAGACTTGTTTCTCCCGTGGTCCCTGATTCAGCTGGAAAGGTGACATTTTCAAGTTGCTGTGTGTGTATCACAACCAGGGAGAAAGAGAGTAAATATTTAAGAGTATTAATTCTTCATTTAACATTAGTGCTCCACTGATAACTGAGTCAACTTCTGAACTTGTTTAGTTGAAGGTTTGCTCTTGATAAAGTACAACCAAGTAGAAACGTAATGTTGAAACACAATCCAAAGTCTGAGTTTCCTTTCCGCGTGACTTGCTTTTTCTGTTTTTCAGGGCTCTGAGTATTTAACTGAACAGAGCGCCCTGGCCTCTAATGCTGAGTGTGTAATGCTACAAAATATTCCCAGAGAATTTTTTGAAAGGACTATTACTATCGCAAAAGGCAGTTCTAGCCTAGGTAAGTTCTTCATTTTCCACATACTCGCTCCTTCTCCAAATTTCTTGAAAAGGGGAGGTGTTGAACATAGTAGATTTCAACCTGTTTTTTTGCTGTAGATAAAAATATATGTTAAAGACTTTCTTGTAGGTTTTCTGGGATTTTGTTTTTGTACTCATTATTTTTCCTGAAATGATTAACAGGTTTGTTTACTTTATATTGGTATGAATCACTGATTCAGTTATTTCAAAGTACTCAAAAGCCTCATTTATATTCAGGTAAAAGATATACGAATTGTTTGTGTATGAAACAGCAAATCAGAAAAAGAATTCTTAAAAAAGGAAAAGTCAGCAATTTGGAATTCTAAATTCTTTGGAAAAGTAAATTATTAGTTTCTTTGAATGATACCAGTTATGCATAAGTCAGTATGTATTTAATTTCAGTCATTCATTGAAATAAAGACTAAAGACATCCAGGTGTGCCACTACCAAAATATAAATGCAAGTTATTCAGTAGTTCTTCCCAGGTGGCAGGATTTTGAAGTCCTGTGATTCCCATGGAAATGTTTCAGCTGGGTGATAATCACAAAACCCTCTGAATTGGGCAAAGAAGACTTCCTGTAGAAACAACATTCTAATTATAATAGCTAAAACTCTGCTGGGACAGGGCACGTTTGTTCTGTTACTGAATGAGCAGTCCCATGACTGAGCCTTGTCCTTTCCACTCCCTGCTGATAAACAGGATAGGGCAATTGCTCTGAATGCCCAGATACCGTCAAGACTAGTTAGCATGATGTGAGCCATTCGAGCTGTCCAGTTCCTTTTGTGAAATAACCAACCAACATCCTTAGCATTGACATCTTATGGCACAAAGGGAATTGTTTTTTAGTTAATTTGGAGACTTGCCAGAAGAAACCAGCAGTACTTACTTGCTGAGTGAAACTCTAACTTGCGTCTCCTAGGTTTCGTTGTGTTGGTGGTGGCTGAGTATAAAGAATAGCTACATACAGACAACAGCAAGGATTTCTCATGTGTTGTACTACCTCAAGTAGTGCATATACATACAGGATCATTGTATATGGTTAAATGGTCAAAATAAATGGTTAAGTTTTAAAAAGTTTATAAATGTAAAATACGTACTGCCAATAATTACCGCCATATACTTCCTTTTTTAAAACATACTGCAGGACATACTATAATGCATATATATGGCAGAAATCGCCATAAACATTTTGAATCAATTTAGGACATTGAAGCAGTCATGAAAAGACACTTATGAAAAGGGACTTCCAGAACTGCTTTAGAAAATGGCAAAAATCATCGGATAAATGTGTTTCTCCTTTCCTTTGCTTAGTTAAAGCTACAGTTGGGCTGTCCAAACCCAGGATGGGTATCCCTTCCTTACTTCCTGGCCTACAAGTCAGTAACTTACACCTGAAAGCCCTGCCGTGGGTGCCTCACAATCTCAACAAGTTGACACAATTCCTCCAGGTTCAGCCTCACCCACTCCTCCCTTCCAGCCAGGTCCCATTCCCAGCAGCACAGAGTTGCATAGGTATCCCAATACATTCAAATACATGATGCTTTAGGGGAACACTCCATATCCACATCATAGCAGAATATGTTGTATTTTGTATAACAGTGCATCCATTTATAGATAATTCGTTGCTTCCTCCTTAGTGTTTTTATTTGTATTTATTTGTGACACAAAACAGTAACATCAACTTGGGGAATTGTTGTATATACATATGACATCTTAAACATTATTTTTTATACTCAATTAAAGGTATTGGAGAGAAAGCAGTGAAAGAAATATACTTCCTTGTAAAACATTAACATTTTACCTGTGCAAATGTTAAAATAATTTACTTACCACATTCAATTCAGATTTAATGTAGAAAGGTGTTACCTCTACAACTTACAGTAAGAAAAAGTGTGATAAGTAACATTTTAGCAGCTCTAGATAGAGTGGATTTGTGCTAGTGGAGGATTGAGCTGTGTGGACGAGTTCATTTGTTTAGATTCTTAGTTTCCCTTTAATCAGCTATGTGAGGTTTGCAGTTTTATCTTTCTGGATAATTTGTTGTTTTCTCTAAAGATGACCAGAGGAAATTGTCACTATATGATAACATGCTATTACTTCAGATAATTTGGTGAGCAGCGTTTTTTGAGGAAGTGACACTGAAGAAAGCGAGGGAGTTACTTGTGCAGAACTGTAGAAAGAGGGGATAGGCAAAGATTCCAAAATGAGGAGAGACAAATATTTCTGAAGGAAAACTTTTTTGGCCTGAATTCAAGTGGCCAAGGACATTATGACATAAAAGAAGGGTGCATGTCTTTGGGAGGTCACCAGTGTCCTGTAGAATGTGCTAAACTATTGTGTTGTATATTAGCATAACAGAAAACTATTGAAGGTCTGTAAACAAAGGACTGATGGGTTGCAATTTGCCTTATTTAAATGTTCTCTCTTTTTGTTCTGAGATGGTACATTAGAGGGACAATATTGGAAGTCAGGTGACCGGTTAAGAAGGAGGCTGTTGCGAAAGTTAGGCAGTAATGTGATGGTTTGGTCTAGGGTTGTTATGGAAGTGGGGAAAGATAAATGAATGCAATGTTATTTTAAAGATAAAAATAACAGTTTGGAGCGAGAGGAATAGCACAGTGATTAGAGCATTCGACTGTCAAGTGCAAGGCCCAGGGTTTATTCCTTAGCACCAAATAAGCCGGGGAGACTGAAGCAGGAAGATTGCTGTGAGTTCAAGGACAATCTGGGCTACAGTGAGTTCAGGCCAGCATGGACTACAGAGAAACAATTTGTTCCCCTCCCCGCAAAAAAAGTTTTTGGTGATACATTATATAGAGGTGATGAAAGACAGGTAGTAGTCAAGAACAACTTAGGTTTCTCTGTTATAAATAATAGACAATAATCTGGCAGTATCATTTACCAAACAAGTGAAGACAGGAAGATGTTTCCTGTGAGACATCCTGAGGTGATGTTAAGAAGACTTGGATTTCCAGATTGGGAATTCTTCAAGTTCAGAGATAAAGGAGAATAGATTAAAATTGAGCTTACATTAGTTCATATTAATAGACCTCTATACATTCAGACAATGTGATAGGCAATAGGGACTAAAACTTGAATGTAAGCTTTGTTATGTTGGGAATTTTGTGTAGTATCCTTTTTTGTCCTAGGCAACTTGAATAATACTTAACAAATACTAATAACAACCATGTGCTAAGTAGACCGGATAAATAAATAACCTACAAAGTTTAAGAGGTAAGATAAAACTTTAAGATAAAGTTATTAAGTTTCTTAATTTTTAGAGCTAATTTTTTCTGTTTTATTTTTATTCTCTTATACGTATAAAAGATAAATTGCTATTGTAAAATTGATGTGGTACTATTACAGTATTCTACTTGAGAAAGGAAACAGCACATCAAATATTTGAAGCCACTTTCTGCAGTATAGTGTTTCCTATCAAATTGATTAAACATGAAGTATTTTTATCTATGTACACTTTCATAAATATTTAAAATTTTACTTTAAAGTATTTTCTGTTAGAAAACCTTTTTTCCTTTTCTTTCCATTGATTTATTACCTGTAGATGTTACTCCTACTCTTTAATTGGTGAATCCACAAAATTAAATGAATTTGACAATCATGCTATATCTGCATTCCTCTTTTCCTATAGGGATGACAGTCAGTGCTAATAAAGATGGCCTGGGAATGATCGTTCGAAGCATTATTCATGGAGGTGCCATTAGCCGAGATGGTCGGATTGCTGTTGGTGACTGCATTTTGTCTGTTAACGAAGAGTCTACCATCAGTGTAACGAATGCCCAAGCCAGAGCCATGTTGAGAAGACATTCACTCATTGGACCTGACATAAAGTAAGTATCACTTGAACCTCAGGTTGTCTTGTGAAATTTGGGGGTTTCAGTTAATCAAGTATTATTTTCAATAGGTACTTCTGTTTTATGTACTGAAATTATCTCATTTATTTAATACATATTACTGTAGAATTTAATTATTTTTGAGTAGCTCCTTATTGTAGATACAGTCTCATACGATCACATTGTTAAATTTTTGAAAACAGCATGGTGTTGTGCTTTTAGTTTTATTTCTACAATGAGTTCTATAACAACCCTACATGCAAGAGATGAGAAAGAAGTATTTATAGACAGGAAGGTCCACACTTAGGTTCTTAGAAGGAAGTTTGGATTGGCCTCAGTATAAAACCATTATGCACTGTTGGATTGCCCTGTATGAATTCTAGAACCAAGCCATTATTTTAAGGCCCAGGCATGAGAAAGACTCTGTAGGACAGTGCCCCGCTGGCCCTCAAATGACCCCTTTTGAACTATACATTATGACCCTAAGGGGTCTACCAGGACGTTTGGTGTGGTCTCATTATCATTCACAGAGGCTATATTTTTTCATGAACTGCTTTTAATTTACCGTAATCCCATAATGTTCTAAAAGTACATTAATATGTGGCTTAGTCTTTAAGTCACTAAACATTCTATGAGCCATCATAAAATCCAGTTCATGACTTTCTGTCACACCTCATCAATGTCCTTCTTACGTTTATCATTGAACATTTGTGTTTATAAAACAAGAGTTCAGGTAACAATTGCTTACCTTAAGTTGATACCATGATTACTAGTATGGGAGGCTTTTTTGTATTAATATTATTTTACTGATGACGTTCTGTATTACTGCTTCTTTTTACAAAGTACATGTTGCCAGAGCTTAGGTAAGGAAAGCTGTATGTACAGTCTGGCTTTCGTTGTTCTGTCAGTAAAAGCAGGAAAGTATACACCGTTTCAAGGCTTTTTGCTCTCTTATACAAAAGAGGCATTATTTTTAGGCAAGATCTTCACTAATGGCTTTTTCATGTGTTTGTATGCCTTTTTGACTTCGTTTTATGATTGAGCAGGTCGTGAGATCATAATACTCTATTTTATAATGATAAATTAGAAGTGAACTTTATTAAAAATTTCAGCCTTTCTTTTGCTTTAAAACAGAAATGTTAAGGGCTTTTGTTACTGATATTTCTTCCTTTCATTTAAAAGATGGATGCACAGATTGGCCTGAGGACGGTTTGTCGCAGCGCTGTAGCTGACTCAGATTAGATATAATATAAAATACAGGCGGTCTTTTCATTGTCATGGTGTGATGGGCATCTTATGCCCTGTGTTCCCTGGCCAGTTTTTGGCACTCAGAGCAATAGAATCAGTGCTTGATGCCATCTTACTCCTAAGTACTGATATGTTGCATGAATTAAAAATAATAAAAAATAAAGGCGATTGTGACATCAATTTGATGGAAATTGTACATCCAGTCAGTGCTAAGAAAAATTTTGAGATGGATTTTTAAGCACAAAAAGTATGTGTGTGGTTTATATTTGTTTTGAGATGGGATCTCACTCTGTAGCCTACCCTTGTCCTGAACTCTCTGTGTAGCCCAGGCTAGCCTTGGACTCAGGGCAATCCTGCTGCCTCATCCTCCAAAATGCTGGATTATAGGCATCAGCTACCATGCCCAAGTTTATGTAGTGCTGGGGAATCAAACTCAGGGCCTTGTGTTTGCTATTGTGTGTTTATTCTCTCCCACTTGCTAATCCAACAGAATTACCCATTTATGTGGGTAATTCATGACTGTGAATAATATCTGTCTAGAGCTAGCTTCATTTGTAATTGTTTTAAGACCTCGGAAGTCAGAATGTAATAGAATTTTATATTAAAAAAAAAAAAAGCAGCAGAGAGGCCTACAACTTTTTCTCCGCTGCAGGTCAACTGGTCAGTCAGTATTTCTCATATGCATACCAGGACACATATGCACATGTCTACAAACACACACATATACACACATATTTCCACAAAGCACATTGCTTTCTAAAGTATCCCATTCAGACGGTCATACTTTGACTTACTGAGTAAGTCAACCTTACGTAACTCTTTTTCACAAAAAAAAAAAAAAATTTGTTAGATGAGTCAAAAACATAGCCATTTAGATAGATCAGGGTCAAGCAGCGTGTTTCCTGCATTTTGTACAAGTGTTCTAGGTTCATCTCTTCCTGTTACTTGCCTTAATTGAAGCAAAATTTTAGAATTACCCTGAAGACCATGTGAGTAATCCTTCCAAAAGAAAAGTCTAGTTGCTGCATTATTCTGAATGCCATCAAAACACTTCTCGATTTAGAGTGGTGATAGAGAAATGTATTACAGGGACTTCAAAAAAAGAGACTTTCGTTTGGTTGCACAACTGACTGGTTATCGGAAAAGCACTGTAGACAGTGCATTGGATTTCTTTGTTTTGTAGACATCTAGGAACTTTGTGTATGCACAGTCATGTGTGCCTGGGAGATAATTTGGGTTTTAAGAGTTCAAGAACAGCCAGTGTAAGTTCCAGGTTATATGATTTTCTATGGAAAACCAGATGTGAAACCTCACCAGAATGCACTCTGTTTCACTTCTCACTCTACCTTGCCAGAAGCTCTTATATTTTTGTAAAAATGGCCAGGGTTTTGTGCTTAGCGCCAGCTGCTTATAACATCTGCTGGATAATTACTGAGCTGAATCAGAATTCACCTGCCTTAACCTAAAGTGTGGGATGAATTCCTGATCAAGGAATAAAAGATTGATTGCAGTTACATTTTTCTATGCTTGTTAATAATCATTGCTATAGACACCAGTAAAGAGCAGATGCTTTTCTGGGGGAGGTGTAGATGAGCGGGAGGTGGAATGGGAAGAAAACAACCAGGAGCACCCACTTTTAACTACATATGTATGCATCTCACATTCAGCACAAGACATTGACATTTGTTAACACCATTGTAAAAAGATGCCACGGCGTATGCTGCACATTCTAGATTTTCTGCAGCACCTGCTGACGATCAAGCCCCCTTTTATGTGTGAGTATCGGTGATTTCAGAAGCTCATTATGGCTGTGTGTTACAACTTGTCTGTGAAAATGGTTTCATGCTTTTGTAATATCCCAGTGTAGAGATTGATCCAGATATAGATCCAGTGTATACATTTTGAGCTTTTTTTCATCCCCTCATGTTTGTGAGAACATAAATTCCAGCAGAGGTATGAGATTGTTACATTTCATTTTGTAGTAATGACTGGGAACTCCTTTGATACCATCTTTTTTTTTTTCAACTACTAAGCTTTCAGGCTTTTTTTGTCAGGGAAGGATCCTGTCTGCATGTGCAGACTCGATCACTGGATTAAGAGCTGTATTACATTGCATCAGTACTATTATGGTAATCCTTTTTCTTCTACTCCATGCATAACCAAAGGTTTAAGAATTTTTAATACAACTTTAAAGGTATTTTGTTGTGTATATGCAACTTATTTTTCAGCTTTCCTGGTCTCTATTGGCATTTTGAAAGTTTTTTGTCGTATGTGACCAGGCATGTTTTGGGATCTCTGTGTGTGCTGTTGCATTGTGGGACACTTGCTCAGCTGACCCCATTGTTATGTTGAGCAGAGTATTTATGTAAACTTTCTTCTTTGTTCCTCTTCACTATTACTCAGAGTATCAGAAAAATACTTATAAAATCCTCTACTCCCCACCCCTGATAAAAGAAACATAGCTGTAAGCCAATGTAGAAGGAAAATCATTTTAAACATTGTTTGGAATAGAAACAGTTTTAAAACTCGATACTTCGTATGTATTACACTTGTGCTTTTGTGTCCTATGTGTCTGCTCCCCTTTTCCTAGTTTTAAATTAAAGTTTCATGTATATAAGTTTTCTAGAATCTTCAGAAATATTGCTAGTTTTTTAAAATAGTCATTTCAGATTTTAGATTTTATCCTTACATTTTTGTATAACATACAGTCTTCTTTTCCAAAAACAAAACAAAACAAAACAAAAACAAAAAAAAAAACGTGTTGCATGTTTTTGACTCATTAATATTGAGGGGCTAACAGCAAATACACTAATAGGTATTTTTGTAATTACCTTAAGGAACTTATTGCTGTAGATGAGCAAGTTAATTTCAGTGAATGAGAATGCAGTGCTCTCACTGTGCCTTGTAATAAATCCATTGATCTGTGCTTTCTGCCTCATTTGTGGTCTTTGAGGTAAGAGTGCCATAAGGAGATTCCTGAAGGGTTCCAGTGTTCTGCAGGAGCAGTGGTGGGATCAGGAGGGCTGATGCCCTGAGGAGCGGGAGCAGGGACTCTGGGTCATATTCGCATAGTACTTCCCTGCTCACGCTGACCTCGTAAAAGAGGACAGTTCTTTGTGGTTGAGGTTATGGAATTTAAGTAGTGATTACTGACCTCCCACCTCATTCCCAGTGACAATGAACACAAACCCAAGGGACCCATACTTTGAATAAGTGAAAGACTGAACGCCTTCTGTGGATTTGCCAACGTATCTGAAATTACATATTATCCTCGCTGTAGAAATCATGCCATTAGTGTAATTTTTATGTTTATTTTCTTATAACATAGACATTTTTTCTTTGTTTGCCCTCCATAGCTGGAGTTTTATAGACTTACTATCTTTGTGGACAAATTATGAAGAGATAATGTAATAAATAGTCTTTATGATTTCTATGTTTTGTATGCTTTACATACATTCTTTTCTTGTTGCACACACATGCCATACTGGTTTCAGGTACAGTATTTCTCTTACCTTTTTTTCATTCACTTGAGCGTCTTGAGCAGCCTAGTTAAGAATGATATGAGCTGTGTAAGTAGCTGTGCAGGAAAACAGTGGTCGTCACATTAGGTCCTAAGCATCATGGCTGGTTTTAAGTCTAGCGCACTGCCTTTCACAAAACAGACATGTAGTCAGTACTTCGTGAATTAGTAAATGCATTTTCAAATGTAAGTAGTATACTTTTCCTTGAAACAAAAGTAAATTTATAAGAAATAGTTACAAATTGATGTCTTTTCTTCAGTTGATGTGGTTTACCTTAACAGGTCAGACTTGAGAGTTTGTAGACCTAATGTATTTATTGATAAACTTTATTAATGACCATTATCTTTGTAGTATGGAAGAATGTAATTTAGGAAATGTAGTGTTGTAATACAGAACTGCTCGTTTGTTTCTGGTAGGGAACCCAAATATCTATGGATAGAATTAATGATTTTAATACTGAAAGTTATTCTTATTATAATTGTATGGTGCTGAGAATCAAACCCAGCACTTTGCACATGCTAGACAGGTACTGCACCACTGATTTACAGCTAAGCCCTCTGGTTATTTATTGATTTTCTTCATTTCAAAAATATGTTGTTAGCTTTCTCCTTTGGAGATAACGTATATATCTATGTATAAAGGGTGTGTGTGTGTGTGTGTGTGTGTGTGTGTGTGCTACTTTCCATATGCTTTCTAGTAAACACAAGCTCATCAGTGGCATTTAGAAGTTTAATTTTTGCTATTATTTTTGCTAATAGAGCACTGTCGTCACCTTCGACGTTTGGGTTACTTGCTGAATATGCCAGTTACCTGAGTTATGTGAAAAAATAGGTCTGAGGGGTCATAAATTTTCTATCTTACGGAAAATTTTAGTGACAGGCAAAGGAAGATTTTTATAACATTGTTTTCATGGTTGGTACTTTGTTCCAGAATTACTTATGTGTCTGCAGAACATTTGGAGGAGTTCAGAATAAGTTTGGGGCAAAAATCTGGAGGAATAATGGCCCTGGACATATTTTCTTCCTATGCTGGCAGGTAAATAAGACATTAAGTGTATTATAATGAATGACTCATAGCATAGCAAATAGCATTATATCATTATAGCAAATTAAAAAGAAGAATTTTGAATCAGTGTCAGGAAGGATAAGAACAAAATCAGTAAAGGTCTGAATATTTTTCCTCCTACCGAGGTTTTAAATGTACTCTTCCCATCACATAAGTAATTATGATATAATCAGAAAAAAAGTGAGAAAATTAATGAATATTCAAAATAAGAAAATAGCTTTTAATTCTGACACTTATGCCACTTTTAATATAATAATCAAACATCTTTAAAATTTTTATGTAAGATTCAAGTCTAGAAACATTTTTAATGTTTTTGTTTACTTAAAGAATGTTAAAGTGAACATCTTGGTATATAAACATGTTTTAACTTGAAATCATGGGGTTTTTTTGATAGGCAGTATTGAGAACTTTTAACTTACAAAGGGAAAGGTTTTTATTTCCCTTAGGAAATGTAGAAACTGGGACTTGATGCTACTGTTTGAACAGTTCAGGGGAGAAATTATGTCAAATTGCTTTTCCATTAAAAAAAATACACCATTTTACACTTCCAGTTTTAGGCCTTTTTTTCCTCCTACTGCCGTGATACCAAATACCAGATTTCTCTTTAAGCATGCTATCAAGCAAAAAGAATCTGGAAAGCATTCTGAGGTTTCATCAGAGGAGTTCTGCTGTTCCTTGAAGGACATCAGAACATCCAGAACACCTTATGTCCATTGAACCCACAGAAATCATACTATTGCATCATTGCTTCCTTTGTAGGTTACATAAGACTACAGTATACAAAGTAGTAGGAAAGTGAAAGGCATCGTATGTGTTTAATAAGGGGAAGGAATGTTATAGTCCTTGGGGCCTCATGAAGTTTATGGTGAAAACAAAAGTATTCATTAGACCTTATACACAGCTCAGCCACAGTCTGCTGTGGAATTTGCATCTTGGGATTATGGCACGAAATGATTATAATTTCCCAGTATTACCTGTCAAAAAGAGAAACACGTTATTTCCGAGTCCTTATGAAATGTTCTTTAAGTTGGTATAATTAAAAAATACTCAGGTAGCATCTTAGTCCTCATCAGTCCTGGGAACTTAGACTACACTACTCAAAAGGTGTCAGATAGCCACATTCAACTCTGTGCTTCTCTAGCACAGAAAGGAAAAGGGCCTTGATTGTCCAATGTTGTGACTAAGCTGCTTCATCCTTGAGAAAGATGTTGGCTATTAATATCAGCATGCTTCACACAAAACAAAACAATCTACAGTAAATGGTTAAGTAGGTTGTCCAAGTCCTTACCTAGTTTGTGAGTGTTGGAGTAATGCTTGGAATGGAAACATTTGGACTCTCTGTCCAAATGAAGAACTGCAGAAGTCCATGAAACATTGGCACGTAAAAATAAGTTGCAGAGTAGCCTGAAGGTTAAGAGCTCAGGTTCTGTGGTCAGAGGGCCTCAGTTCAGATCTTGCTGCTACATTGCTATTATCGTAGTTTTGTATTTGATAGAGATTTCTTTATTTGTCAACAGTGAAGCACAATGAAAAAGAAATCGAATTATTTCTTTACTGATTGAATGCAGGAAAAATAATTGATCCATTCTGCTCTAAGGAGCATCTGACACTTGAGTCTCAGAAACCATATTCTAAGATGGATAAAGAATAACACATTTGGAAGCACTTGTCTTGGATAGTGAAAGAATTAAGATATTTCTCATAGCTAACCATGCTGCAGTATGGCCAAGGGTATTTTCGGGAGCTCCTGCAGTTTAGGCTTTAGAGCATCTTAAATCTGTGACCGGGTATTTTAATTCTTCTTAAGTTCTAATGTTGTCTTCTAAAATTACCTTTCATTCTCTCTGATTATGTTTCCAGAGGATGGGTCTCATTTCCACTGTTGTGCCTGGCAGCCTCTGGATAAGGGCTTCACTGGTACTATTTGCCAGTCAGCTCCGTGGCATCATTTTTGGGATTCTCATCTCTGAATTGTTCCCAAGTATCCTATCTTATTGTTGGGCTTAGTTTAACTGTAGGAAGCCCAAAATCATTCAGAACCTTATCATCTGACTGAAATGCAAACACAATAAATAATGAGTGGGACTATAACAGGCCAAACAGAGAGGAGCCTTGACAGTTACTTTTCAGTAATATATTCAAGCCTACATTGGTAGATTAGATGAAGTCTGATACCAAGGTATATTTTTTTTAACTTGAGTGTGTTTAGTATTTCTATCTTTGCAGAATGGCAATAATTAAACTTATACTTCTTTAGATTATTTCTATAAATAGCAACTAATAAATCAGAACTCTTGTCTCATAAAGTTTTATGTTTTAAAGAAATATATAAAGATATTTCTTTAGAAGTATGGTTTTAACCAATATCACAAAGAAATGTCATATTAATTTGACCATCAATATTGCCTTTAAGATGCCAGTTAATGATAAAATGTATACTTTGGAAAAACAAAATAGCTTTCATTATAATTACTGTTCAGCCTTATTTATAGTCAGTCAACAGGCAGACATATTTTGTTAGATGCTTGGCATTTGGCAAAATGTGAATTGCTTTGGAAATTGAAAAGTAATTTGGCACACAACTTGTAAACAGTTTCATGTAAGGAATAGTCTGTGTCTGGACCCTCTGGATGGGCTGAACCTGGGGCAGAAGCATTTCCCATCTTTCTTCAGAAGTTAAAAAGACAGTGTGGTCCGTCCATAAGAACTAGTGATGCTGAAAACCCTAGAGTACTTGTTGACCAATTGCTTGACTACAGGAAGCAAAGACATACGTATGCATGACCCGTATGGTGCCTCTTGTGGTTTTGTCTGTCTTTTGCAAATGGTAGTGACTCAGGAAATGATTGTATTTGCTTATTTAAAATTTCAGTGTTTTTTTTTCACTTTTCCATTTTTTTTTTCTTTATTCTCTCATGTTTTATTGGAAAAGAAACAGACTATACAAGATGCAGTGTTCATTCAGCTGTATCTCCAGGCTATAATGGTAGACTGATTATGATGTACAGTTCTTTTCTCAGTTTGGTTTTCCTTTCCCTTTGCTGTAAAAATGGCACATATGTATTTGCCAGGCATAGTGAAACTATAAAGAAGTTACATGTTTTTGACAGTATTGCATGGAGTACTTACTGTACCTCTCTTTAACCAGAGACATTCCAGAACTACCTGAGCGAGAGGAGGGAGAGGGGGAAGAGAGTGACCTCCAGAGTGCAGCCTACAGCACTTGGAGTCAGCCCAGGAGGTGAGAACTGTGCCTGCCTTCTTCCCTGTCAAGGAGTATATGTGTTTAAAGTCAGGCAGGTTTGGTTTCAAGTCCTGGATTACGGCTTTCTACTTGTGACTTCAGCAAGTTACTTAATATTCCTAACCGTCAATTCTATGTTCTGTGGAGAAAATAACGAACGTTCCAGAAATGAAATTAACCTATATGCGAGGACCTATCGTAAGTACTAAATAAAAGTGGGGAAAATTGTGCATAGGTGATTGGGATGGATAATATTTTTTGAGTAGTTTCTTCTTAGGAACAACCTATTTTAAATTCATTTTAATTTTATCTATCCTTCGTAGAATGTAGATATTTAAATACAAAAAGTAGGGGCTGGAGGAACGGCTCAGCAGCTAAAGCACGCGCTAAGTCAATTGCTAGGTACCCAAGTTCGATTCCCCAGCACCACATAAGCTGGGTGTGGTGGCGCATGCCTGTAATCACAGCACTCAGGAGACTGAGACAGACAGATTGCCCTGAGTCCAAGGCCAGCCTGGGCCTCATAGTGACTTCAGGACCAGCCTGGAGTACAGAGTAAGACCCTGTCTCAAATAAATAAAATAAATAAATAAATAAATAAAGTGCCTGCGCGCGTGTGTCTCTGTTTGTGTCTGTGTCTGTGTGTTTGTGTGTGTGTGTGTGTGTGTGTGTGCGCGCGCGTGTGTATAAGCAAGCAGCTTTGTTCCTTGTTATCATAGGGTGTATTTATCCTGTCAGTGTTCTGTCCATCACTAGCTTCATATATAACAGAAAAAATGACTTTGAATATGCTCAGAGATATCACAGAAGCACTAATGATTTGTTTAAACTGAGTAAAATCAACTTGAATCTTATAGAAATGTGTTTATGATACAGAAAATCTGCCTTCGAGGCATTATCATATACTTGCCAGGGAGAGGTATAAGGACCCGAAATAATTGCAGAACAATACAAGGTATTTTGCACTAGTTGTAAATCTTTGATAATCATTGGACATCCCTCTAAAAGACCTAAAGGTGACCATCATCATGTTGCCTTGCACTTAGTAAACACTAATACATGTTAAACAGTGAGTGAATAAATTTCTCCAGAGACAGAATACAGTTTGATGATTTCTTTCCTTGCAAAAATTAACTTGAGTCTGCAGCCATCATAATCAAACATTTTTTAAAGCATAGAAAAGGTAATTTTGTGTTGTTTTCAAAGAAACAGTAAGAATTTACACTCATCCAAAATGAGTTTTTGAGTTTTCAAAAGCCATTTAGCTTGCTTAAAAATAATTTAATATCTTTCCACAGTACTGCACACGTTAAGAAAAGGCTGTAAGTGCTGTATCTGTGGCAGAAAATATGTTGTTCGGTGTTAGTGTCTTATTTATTTGTAGATAGAGGTAGAAACAATTTAGTTGAAATTATTTTGTAACAGATATTCATAGTGCAACGTGAATTTTCTGGAGGACAGTAATCCTACATAAAAAGAGGCTCTGTCAGTCCCTTTTGATAACAGCATAATGGGAGGAAAGGAGGTTCCTAGAAGAAGGTGTACAAACAGCTAAATCAATAAGGGTTCTGTTTGCGTTCTGGGTTTGACATTTTCTAAGACAAATTTATTTCTGCTTGGTTTTAGCTACTTCATCTGTAAAATACAGCTAGTAACAGAGCCTTTTAAACTTGGGAGAGGAGTCGGTAATATAATCCATCTTAAAATCCTTAGCATAATGCCCTGTGCACAGTGAGTCCTCAGTCAGGGTTGGTTTTATCCATAGTAGTATATTGAAAGTTATAACTAAGCAAAAAAGGAGCTATTTCGCATAGGTTTTTAACCTTCATGTCAGTCCAAGATATGTCTCCAAAGATAATTGCCTTCCTTAGAAAAAATGTTCATGCTTCCATAAATTCCTTTGCACAAGATACTCTGCACTGACTGATGTACAAAGAAGCACTACATTATATTTTAAGGGAAGTACATGAATATAATGAGAAAGAATAACCAGGGCTTTTAGCAAATGAAGATGTGCCTTCACGGCATCCCTTCTATACAGGAAATCAGTGCAAGCTTATTTTGGGTGGAAATAGAGAGTGAATTTTAATAAAGTGTTGATTTTAAGACTATAATAAGCATTGTTATTTTATATGTTATTTTAATTTATAGAATTGATATAGTATGTATTATTTTCTAGCTTGCTTAATTTCTCAGTCTCATCTTTTGTTTGTTTATTTTTAAGAGAAGACAAAGTGTTCTACTTACATATTTTGGCTTCTTACATATGTACATGCAGTGTGTAAAGGTACTAACTTTCATGACTTAATATTAATATAATTCTAATTCATTTAATTTGGTTATGTTGCATTTTAAAATATGAATGTATCACAGTTTGCTCATTTTTAGTTTGAAATTTAAGTATTTAAGAGTTACTTGCTGTTATAGTAATTCCGTGTCGTAAATACGTATATTTCTTTGTTCTTATATGTGAAAACTTACTTGAATTATGGATCCAGAAGAGTGCTTACCGGCTTTTAGATTATATGGATTTTTTAACTTTATTAGATAAATGGTTAAACTCTTCCTAATGGTGGCAATGCTAGTTTTTTCTTCTGTATCAAATGTATAAGCTCCTTTTATCCCATATCCTTGTTATTCTATCACATGAAAAATTTTAAAAATGCTTTGTCAATGTTGTAGATAGAGAATGACATTTTACCTCAACAGACGGGTTGTGTACAGCAGGGTTGATCGGGAGGAGTACACATTTGCTAACTGGTCACCCTGATGGTGTTTTATATCCTGCATTGGTGCACTGATCACTGTTGTCGTCAGTCACCAGTAGTAGTCGTTGTACTAAACTGCTTATCAGTTTATTCCTATGTGCCAAGGCTTTTTGTTTGCAGTTAGATATATTAAATAATGTAATCCTCACATATCAATTTGATGTACAATATCTTATTCGGTTCATTTCATAGCTAAAGAAAGAAAAAGAAATTAAGTTGCCCAGTATCAACGTGATTATCAAGTCACTGAATAGCAGTGCTTGAACTTAGAAACTGAGCCCATATCCCAGGAAGCCTGGACTCTTAAGATGTGTTTCATCTTTCATCTTGTATTTTTTAATACCCATATATAGATCTCCACAACATTGCTGTTTTTTCCATGTATTAACTCTGAAGGGAACCTGTCCTGTGACCTGTTTCTTTCCTAGTTCTCCTTTTTCTATCTCAGGAATATTTGTCGGGCCATGTCCAGTAAGTGATGAGCCTGGTTCCTAAGCATTGTGGTCATTTTGGCTGCTCTGTCCTTGATTGTCTCCTCTTCCACTGCTATGTGTGATGCTGTGATCCACAAGTTACCCAGTTCCATTGGGGTTCTTCTCTTCATTGTAAAATGAAAGGCTCGTAAAGATGGTCTGTGTGTAGGCTGCTTGAGAATTAGGTTAAATATAACTCACTCAGTGGATAGAGATGAAGCACAACATGACCCCTTAGGAAATGTTAGTTGTTGGTGGGTTTTTGTGTTTTTCTAGAATTTGTATGAACCACTTTCTAATTTTTACTAACCACAAAGAATGTAGAACACGTTTTATTTCTTTTATTTTTTGATTTATCTTTTTTTAAAGAATATCACATAAATATGTTTTGGCTTCTTACATATACACAGGCAGTGTCAAAAGTTACTAACTTGTATGATTTGCCAGTTTACCTTAGGAAATGTTTTAAGAAACAGAAAATGATGTTGATTCTTTATTTTTTTCCCAGAATTCTTAGGAAATAAATTGGATTTTTAACTAGTCTATTCACAAATATTTTGTAATCAAGGATCATGGTAAAATTCTTTAGAACTAAACAGGAAAAGTTTCTAAGAGTATACCTTTCTTATTAATTAAAATAACTGACAAAAGAAAAAAACCGTTCAGTGTTCGTGTTTGTTTAGCTTATTGCCTCTCTCCCCTCTTGTGTGATATGCTCTTTAATTCCCAGTAATTTTCAGCTTTTTCTGTTTGGAACTCCCTTCTTTTTTACTGGAGTCCTTATTTGACCTTTCCATCTCTTTGGAAGCACTTCAGATATCACTGTTGAGGACACATTTTCCAGACTGTCTTCTCTACTTAATGTCCAGCATTGTTTGCTTTTGTGAGACATAGAGCAGATTGCAAGGTCTTCCAGTGCTGAGCCAACTGCTGCTTCATCTCAGCCAGACTCCTCACTGCAAATCTCCTTCTTTTTTTTTTTTAACATCTCTGCTTTTTAACAAGCTATGTGCTTTAAGTTAATTCATATATTAAAGCTATTTATAATTATTACACGTGACTTGGTATGCTTATTCTATGGACAAAGAAGTGCATTTAAGGCAGAGGAGGTAGCAAATTCCAAGGCCCCAACGGCCCAAAGCGGGAGCCTGCCAGGTTAACTTAAAGAATGGGAGTAGAGAGAACAGAGCATGGCTGCGAGTTTAGGGAGGGAAAGACAGAATCCGATCATGTAGGAGGTTTTTCAGCCACTGCTCTTCATGTCCTGACTGTTAATGACCAGGTTTGCTTTGTTGAGAAAGACTTCATCAGAGGCAAGCTTCTGACATGGTGTGTGCAGAAGTGTTCTCCCCTGGTTTTGGCTGCTAAGCTTAGAAGCTACCATCTGTTCAGTGGTAGCTGAATTTTCTGATTACTTGGTGTCTATAATATGAAAGTTCCTGCAAAGTGGTACTTATACATTTGTCTGTGTTCCAGCCTGGAGTGTGAATGTAGTATTTTCTTATAACAAATCAGCCACATAAATTATTAGTATTTACCAGGTCCTACAGAATACATAATTGCTGAAGTATTTTAAGCTAGCTTGTTTACTATTAGTGTAAGGTTATGTTTTAAATTGTTGATTTATTAATATTATTTTTTACCATTTTTAAATACGTAGATGAGTGGCATTAAGTACATTCACCTTTCTATAGGTCCGTGACCATCTTCCCTCTGCAGAACTTTGGTGATCTTGCAAAAATAAAGCTGTGCCCATGAGACACAAATTTCTCATTATTCCTCCTCCCACTTCCCAGCAAATACCATCTTCCACCATCCTCCTTCTCTTCCCAATGAATATAACTACTCTAGGATTCTAGGTGTCTCATATCAGTGGAATTGTGCAGAATTTATTTTTTTTTTTTTCGAGATAGGTTCTTGCTCTGTACCCCAGACTGGTCCTGAACTCCCTGGTGTAGCCCAGGCTGACCTTGGACTCAGAACGCTCCACCTGCCTCAGCCTCCTGAGTGCTGCGATTAGAGGCATGCACCACCATGCCCGGCTTTATGTAGTCTTGCAGAATCAAACTCAGAACCTTGTGTTTTCATGGCAAGGACTTTAATTGCTGTGCCATTCCTCCAGCTCCCAGAATTTTTTATTTCCCTTAGCTGGCCTGTTTCACTTAGCATAGAATCCTCAAAGTTGATTCATATTAAAACATTTATTTATAATTTTCTTCCTTTTTAAGACTGACTAATCCATTCTTATTACATACCATTTTGTTTGATATACTTTGATTATTTCAATCTTTTTATTATTGTGAGTAAACGCACAAAATTTCTTCTTTTGATTTCTTGGTATACGCCCAGAAGTGGAGTTACTGAATCATATAGTAAATTTTTTAAATTTTTTGAAGGACCAACATGGCATTTGCTGTAGCAGCGGTACCATTTTGTATTCCCAGCAGCAATACACAGTTTTCCTGTTTCTCAGTGTCCTCAACAATGCATGCTATTTTTTGTTTTTTCATAAATGTATCTAATGTGCATGAAACAATGTCTAACTGTATTGTTCTATATATAATGATTAGTGTTATTAAGCATCTTTGTATGTGCTTATGAGTCATTAAATATGTTCTTTAGATAATTGTCTATTCAAGTTTTGTCCATTTTTAATTTACTCTTTTGAATTTTAGAAGTTATTTCTTCCTCTTACTGCTTGCCTTTTATTTTATTGATGTTGTCCTTAGATACACAAAACCTTTTCATTTTAATGAAGCCACTTTGTTTATTTTTCTTTTTGAATTGCTAGTGCCTTTAGTGACATGAACAATAAAGCACTGCTAAATCCAACATTAAGAAGCTTTATTTCCGTTTTCTTCTGAGAGTTTAAAATTTTATTTTTAGAGTTGAACTTTGGAGAGAACCGAGCAAATCTTTGGGCATCAGCATTGTTGGTGGACGAGGAATGGGAAGTCGCTTAAGCAATGGTGAAGTGATGAGGGGTATTTTCATCAAACATGTTCTTGAAGATAGTCCAGCTGGCAAAAACGGAACCTTAAAGCCAGGAGACAGAATTGTAGAGGTATGTGCTCATGGGCTTTCTTTGTCAGAATTCTTCTCTTCGTCTCTGCTGCTGTTTTCTCCCCCAAATTTTTTTTTCTATTAGTATATGTTCATGGTAAACGCTGAATTTAACTTGGGGAATTGGTGCTTATACATGTCACATCTTAATACAGTGTATTTCTCTTTCCTGTCGTTCCTTTCTGTCTTCCCTTTCCCTAGTTGTCATCTTTGTATTGTCTACTTGACCCAGGGTTAGACTAATTATGTTGGTTATTAAAATATTTCGGTTTTATTCATCCATGGTTTTCTTGCATATACGGTGGCAGATTTGTATATCTTGATGGAGGATGTAGAGACTCTTTGCTTAGGAATATAGTCAACCAGTTTTCAAAACATGCTCCCTAAGGTAAAATAATCGTGTGATGTTTGAAAGAAAAATGAAAATTTCTTAGGGAAAAATTGAATAAAATATATACATCTCTTTCTCTCTCATATATATACGCACATATATAAATATATAATTGTCTATATATAGACACATATAAATATATATGTATATATACATATAAATATGTATGTGTATATATATATATACATATAAATATATGTGTACACACACACACACACACACACACACACTGTAATTGTTTTCCAGTGAGATTTTATTTCAAAAAATACCTGTTGTTAACATTTCATTGTTGATGAATTTTTTTATCAAATGAGTCTTTTTTGGAAAAAAGTCTTCAATGCCAAGACCTGAATTTTTTTTTTTTATGTAAATGCTTGCCTCCCAGGTCGCGCTAGACACTTTCTCTTTCTCGGTGCTGTGCCCATTCCACATAGAGGGCTGTTTTTGCACAAGCATATCTAAGCGTGCGTGCTCATATATATGTTTTGTTACACAGAAGCAGGTAGTCAGTTTGTACCTAATTCCTTTATTCAAAGCAAAGTCTACATTTTAAGCAGACTCTCACATGCAAGAGTCACTCATCTGCTGCATGAGTAATCCTGGAGCACCTGTCACATTCCAGGTGCTATACCAGGTTTTGTGTATCCCACAGTAGACAAGGCACTGTGCGTGCCCGGCAGGAGGCACAGAATTCACAAGTAGTCAGGACATTCAGAGCAGTGTATTAGACATGGTTTTATTTAAAAAGGTAGAGAAATGGGTGTCTGACCCAAATTTTCTGATTTACAGAGTAAGCTAAAAAGGAAAACTTCAAAGTAAAGACAACTGTATTGCTAGAGTGCCCGTTGTATTCATACAGGTGATTGCCTTATTTTCTAAACCTGTATAACTTGCACCATTAAATTATTTAGAAGATTATAGCATATCAGTCATGACTTTAAAATGAACATTTTCAGTATGTATTTACTTATCCCTTCATTGATTAGAGCCAAAGAAGGAAGAGACTGAGATTTGAGAGAAAAACAAGGAAGCAAGGACCCTGTCCCCACTTTTTTATCCCTGTGATCATTTTTTATAGGGAAGAGTAACAGGGTTTTTCTCTTTGTGACTTATTTACCTTTTATTAGATGACCTATTAGACCCTTTTTAGATAACCCTGTTATCTAGCATTTCATTTAAAATTTTCAAGTTTAGATCATTTTTAGGAAATTTATTGCATACATTTTTCACTACTAAATACATGTGGCTTAAAAATTAAGTATTTATATTTATTTCTAGAAAACATTTGTCATGGTTTACCCCAAAATATTGTTTAAATGTATTGAGTTAAAGCAGTCCTTTCAAATTGAAAAAAAAAAGGATATGGCTGTATGGTGAAATAAATAAATTTATAAATGATTTTTTGAGTACCTTCCAGGGGCTTTTTTTTAGTAAATATAAGAGCCTTAGGTCTCAATTATCCTGAGGATTCTGAAATATGCCTATAGTAAGAGTCTGAAAATGTGTTTGGGTTAGGTGAACAGTGATCTACAAAATACTCTATTCTGAGCAGATTTGTTTGACCTTAAGCAAAGATATATAACATTCTGCTAAATTTTCCACTAATGGATTTATAATAAATATATAATATTGGGTACTAACTTTCGCTTCATAAAAAAATTTAAAAGTAAACTTAAAAAGTTAAAAGTCATTTTAATATGCACTGAAAAAAATATGCCATTCAAACAAATATCAACCTGAGGGAGATTTTCAATTGACATATAATTCCTTAAAAGATGATAATATTCTATACCAAGATTTGACCATTGATTTTTCTTTTCCGGAATTGTGGCTACACTGAATTTAACTTGGTAACTGGAAATTTTATCACATGTATAGTTTTCTGGGAGGATTAGCATTTAGCCTTTTAAGTTATTTTTCTTCTTGATCATGCAGTATATAAGCTGAACTGATCATCACTTGGATAAGCCATTGTCAATAAAAGTCATGAAATTTCATTTTCAAGGTATTTATATAAGAATTACTAACCAATGAGCACAATTTTTTTGCTTCTAGATCCTGTCACATCTGTTGCAATGATTCTTTTACATAACTAACCTTACCATGCCTAGTTTTTCTGGATATCAGAAATTTGTTTTTAAGCATCCCGGTATAGAAATATATAAAGCACCTCCTTTCCAACCAAGCTATTAAAAGTAAATCAATACAGTAACTTCATGATGAAGGAAGTATTGATATGTCCTTATGTTATTTTTCCCTTGTTTATTTTTAACGATGCTGATTTATTAATTTAAATAGCCAGTGTAAGGAAAAGAGTAGCAGCTCCATCATTCCAACTGAGTATTATTCCACCTGATGGCTGGAAACATAAGCTTATGTCCAAAATGAAAGACCATAAGTTTACTAGCCCAGAAGTAACCTCAATTATTTTTGATACTGAAATAAATTTTCTAGGTGCCTAACAACATTCTGAAAACTCTAGATCCCCAATTTATCTCTTCTTCTATAGCTTTTTGAAATGTTAAGTTGAGGCTTCCATTGCAGGTGGATGGAATGGATCTCAGAGATGCAAGCCATGAGCAAGCTGTGGAGGCCATTCGGAGAGCAGGCAGCCCCGTAGTTTTTATGGTACAGAGCATTCTAACCAGACCGCGGGTAAGCAGTCACTGGGCACAGTGGGTGCGTGCACACAGCGCGTAGCTTGGGGTCTGGTGGAGCAAAGTAGGGGCCACGTGGTCTCTATGAGCAGGTTGCAATTCATGAAGTCTCAGAGAAGACTTGGTAAAAATTCCTTTTGTATTTTTAAACTTTGAATTATCTTGGAAATCTCTTTCATCATGTTTAGTACATAGTACAGACTTGAAAATACATAGAAGTTGGATTATTTATGGCTATAGGGGTCTAGATGATCAACCCCTACTACTCATTATAGTCACAAAGCGTACAGGTTGTTGCACGCAGCACAGTCAGTCATAAAGGTAAATAGTCCCTAATATCTGGTGGAGTCTTTTAAAAGCATGAAAGATACTTCCTTTAAATTAGTGTTTTAGACAGAATCTTATCTTCTGTACATGGAATTCTGTAATCAGATCTCTGATGTTTTAGTGCATCCCAGTGACATTAGGTTTTCACAGGGACAATTGTATTTCTAAATGACTTCTAAATTACTGTTACCAGCCAAAGCCACTGTGTAATTCATCACTGTGTAGCTCCTGGTGGACAGAAACCTACTAATCTGTTTCATGTTCGGTTATCACAGATAAAATATTTTAGACAATATAAGCACGTGTAGTGAATATTGTCAGTAGGGAACATGTAAAATGAGGCTTTAAGGATTTTATATGCCCTAATGATGATAAGGTGAAAATTAGGCCCAGCTAAAAGTCTTTGTTTGTATTACATCTTTATGCCTCACTGAAGAAAATTATTTTTCACCTGTAACATTTATTAAATATATTTGTTTCACACACCCTTGAAAAAGTTCTTCAGAAATATGCACATTTTCTCAAAAGGTTTCATACCATTTCAGGAATTCCTTAGCTCTCCTGAAGCTCTTAGATGTCATATCTGGATTTAAATTAGCAACTCCTGTACTGATTTTTTTTGACCTGTCTGCTTACTAGTCTTTAACATTGATTATCTTTAAAAGAAAAACGTCAGCAAATGAGAGTGAAGCTAAAGTATCACCTGAAACATAAAATGTGGTCTTATATATAAAATATATTGAGTTTTAACTCATGTATTATAAGAAATTAAGATATTAATGCACAAATGATGAAAGTAAAGTGGGAGAAATCTGTGTGGGAAAGATCATTAAAGTTAACATCAGTATTGTAGCCCACAGAATACACAGTGATCGGCTTCATCACAAGGGTCCCTTTTTCATGGTCAAGATAGGCGTAGGGATGGCCACGATTCTCTGTAAGGATGATTTAGTATCTTGTTAAATAAGCAGCTGTCCTCATATCTGCAGTTTTAATCATGCATTTGCTTATTGTTAGGTAATAATTATCCTCTCAGACAGAAAGCCTGCCAAATGGTGGGCTGCCTCAGCCTGAATTCCTTACATGTGCCATTCAGTTTGTTTGAATCAGTACAAATCCTTATATATTTTTCTCCATTTGTTGTGTTAAGCATAGACATGACATTATAATGGCAGGAAATGACTGTTTAAGTTAAATTAACACTATTTTTGTGTAGGTGGTTAGCTTTTATTTTCCTTTTTGGTTTTAATTTCCAGGTTTTAGGTCACTTTGGAAATAGCATAAATTGCAGTGAGTCTTAGTGTGACTTTAAAAACTTAAACTACAAACATTTCTCTTAATGCCATTCACGTTTTCTAATGAACTGAAAAGATATTGTCTCATACACCTGAAAAATATTCCTATTTTAGTATTTGAGTTATAATGACACTTAATTTTATCTCAGTTATTCCTGAAAGAATCTTGTCTAGAGTGACATGCTTAGTCACGTTATGTACACTTTGCTTTGGGAAATTAGAATAAATTTTATAATTAAAATGAGATATAGTTTCCAGCGATTTACTTCCTTATGGCAATAGTCATGTGTCTATAATCTAAGGCAAAAAGAAAACAATATGTATATATGTAAACGTCTGTTACCAGTAAATGTTTTATGTGTGAATGGGAAAGCTTCTAGAAAATTTTACACAAAGGCTGCACAGCCAGTAATTCATTCTCTTTAGTCCTTATGCGGTTCAGGAATCAGAACTTCCAAGACTGTTCTGCTAATTCTGCCAGTGTGACACTTCACAGAATTTAGTCTGGCCACATTGAATAATGGGTCAGTGATAGAGGCATGGCCCATTAATACAAGCCAAAGAATGTTTTGTTTTCCATGTCCTGCTTCTTAGAAATACTTCTGCTTTTTTCAGCCTTTGAGACTGTAAATGGAAGTGTTATCATTGATTCTTTTAACAAAAAGCTGTTTTTTCCATAAATGTGTCCCTAATAACAGTGCAACCTCCCAGTTTCTCTCCTGTGCTCATGCTGTACCTTTACACTCCACTTTCATTGTCAAATTCTAATCCTGTGGTACCTGTAAGTTAAAACAAAATTAAATAAACAAAAAACTAAAGCTCTCTCAATATTCTCCTTTCTTTTGCCATTATGGTTTTGTTTTCTGTAGCTGTACATAATTATAAAGGACACTTGAAACCTAGAAATACTATGTATGAAGTTAGAAATAATCTTCACCCTCAATTGCATGGAATTCTTTTTCCTAGGTGGTTTTTCATCTTTGCCCTGTCATTTCTCCCACTTTAATAAATGGTCATGTTCCTTGGCATTTGTGATCGTCTCTTTTGTAAAGCAGGAGTTGACATTTTAAACTAAAAATGAGGAAGGGAGTTGAGAGGGGCAGAAATGCCATGGAGCCCATATCTCTTTCCCGGTCTTGCCTCTGTAGGAAAAACATTGCAAGAAGAGCATATTGAAAGGGTAATGTAGCATAAGCTTTGGTACAGGCATGCTGAGGATAGAGAATTTCCAGAGTGTTCTTCCATACAGGGTAGTGTCACGTGACAGCCTCTCTACACTCCACGCCTGCCAGTGAGGCTTTTTTTATAGGGAAAAGTAACACAAACATTTAATTGGAGCCAAAATGAATTTTAAATGTCTGCAATTTCCTCTCAAAAAATGTAGTCAATAAAAGAAAAAGATAGCTGGTGTGAAAAGGAAAAGAATTTATTGTGCTAAGGAAATTACTTTTTTTTTTTTAAAACTACAGAAATTCTATCTGGCAGGACTCCTGCCTTTAGGATGTATATTCAGGTAAGAGTCCTGGCTCCAGGAAGCCACCAAGACCTATCAGAAGTACTCGAAAGCAGGACTTCATATGTTGTCCAAAGCCTGTAATTTCCCCAGGAATGTGGAAAATCTTTATAGGAATTTTATTTTAAAATATGAATCCCCATGTTTCCACTTTCAGAAAAAGAGAATGAAAATAGAGAATATTACTGTAGATGAGGACATTTCTTCATGGTTTTAAATGTAAAGTTTGAAGCCAACCTTAATATGTCGGTAAAGTATAAGAAGTTTTCTTATTGGAAAACAAATCATGATGGTGACTGATGAATTCACAGACAAATATTTATTTAATGTGCATTCTGGAACAGATAGATTATTTAAAAATAAAATAGCAGTTAGCTTTTAAATGTAAATAAAAACCTTTTGTGGTTTTAATTTTGAAACATGCTTACTGATATTTGTGGACCATGAGTTAATATATAAAGGGGATAAAAGATATGTGTCTCTGTTCACAATACTAAGCTGGTCAGTGAAAATAAATTTGGGTTTAACTTGACAATCTGCTTCCTGTGTAATGTGTCTACTTGTTTGGAGTAAGATATAGTTTCAGAGCATTAGGGTGCAAACCTTCAGTGGCAGACTGTTTGAGGAGATGGTGCTGTTAGTTGCTAGATATGTACAGTCTAGTTTCACACGGGCCGTTCTTTAAATAAACAACTACTTTGTTCTACAGATTAAGTACATTTCATTTGCCCTCAGCACCTCTTATGTTTCCTTTTAGAAATTCCCTTTGCCTTCCTTGCTGCACAACCTTTACCCTAAGTACAGCTTCAGCCGCACTAACCCATTTGCTGAGTCCCTCCAGCTCATCGCTGACAAGGTTGGATAATGCCCATTGTCTTGACATCTTGACATTGCTTTTTACAAGTTTTACAAGTTTTTTTTAACTACTGTGTCTTTGTCCCCACCCACTGTTTACTACATTTGGGCAGGAAAATACAAAATCAAACAAAATATTGTAATGTTTGGAGTAGGCATGGAAATTCTTTTAAAGCATAATTTTCTGCTAGTGAATACTTATTTTTATAGCTGAGACTAGCTGGCTGGTTCTAAAGAAGAAGGGAGAATCCTGAGTCTAGTACTGTTTGGGCAGTTAGGTGTGATTTAAATTTTCTGATATTTAAATTTTTGCTAATAGCTAAACATATGAACTTCTTTCATATATAACTAAAAGTATTGGCTTAAAATTTTAGACTTCTGCAGACTGCTCATAAAAGCTCTTTCATGAGTTAATCACTTAAAAATTAGTTGTGTACGTGTGTGGTGTACATGCAGGAGCCTGGTGACTATTCATAAGGCATGTCCATGTAAATAAGCTCCTGAATCAGGAAACAACCTTTTCAAGGCTTCTAGATCTATACTTGCATATTCTTCTATTTTGTTGAAATCAGAAAACCAAAATTGCAAGAAAATTTTCCAAAAATTTGATACCATAATTTTATCATGGAAAGAAAGAAAACTGTCAGCAATGTCTTGTGGGAAACATCTTATGAATATTCATTGGATTTTCATGTTACTGTAATACGGATAAGCAAAGATGCCATATCTGAAGGAATGTTTTCTATTGCTATAGGAATTACAGAATTCAAGCAGAGTTTTCTTCCACTGTTGCCCAACTAACCCTTTTGCTCCCACACCGTTTAAGGTTTGTCTCAGTGTGAAGTTTTCCTAAGTGAGTGTGTTCTAGTGTGCATTATGTGTATGTTTTCCGTAACGTATACATACATGGCGTGGAGTGATTGTAAGTGACTTTTTTTTTTTTTCCAGAGAAGGCTAAGTCATCTTTGTTAGATACTTGTGTTTTCATTAGTAAGTTTTAAGAATGTGAACTAACAAGCCATTTTTCTGAACTTGGTGGAATGAGGGTATCATGGCTAGTAAAATCGATCTAAAATTGTCCCTCGAGTATATACAGGCTAATATTTTGGGACTAACCAGTCACATTAGGGCACCATTTTAGTTTACCCATAGTATTAAAATGATGTTCCTAAAAACCTGAATGGTTTTCAGATAATCAGGCTTTGTTTCTTTATTTTTAAGGGAAAATAATAGCCCCAAATATTATGCAGGAAGCTCTTTAAGGTGTACATCCCTAGATTCGTTAAACTTGCAAGTTTAAATTAGATTTTGTCCCATAGTTTAAAAAGATTAAATAACTTAATTCCTGCTTGCTAAGTGACCCTTTCTGTATTTACAGAGAAGTATGATTTTTATCTGGAAGATTTTTGAAGTAGATCTTTCTCAAATGTCTGAATCTTGATTGGATCAGATGAGATTTTTTTTGTATGTTTGTTCATTTTTATTTGTGCACTTTTTAACTTGAGAAATTTGTGGAGCCACATTTGGGAAGATAGCTGACATTTCACTTGCCTTAAGCACTGTCTGTGTAAGCTGAATGTTTTAGTACAGCAGATTTTGTAACCTAAAAATTGATTTTCCTTAAGTCTCTATCAGCTAGCTTTGTCAGAAAATTCAGTACTTTCTGAATCATCAATGAAAATTCATACTTAGTGTGTCATATAGTTTTAGTGTTGATATATTCTATGATCTTTTGGTGCTAAGTACCAATTAATGATTGTTTGTAGAGGGGTTTTATACAGGAAAAAAAAAAAGTAAAATAAGAGTCCAAACATGATAGATGCAGGCATCAGGGACTTCACACAGGACTGATGCTTGATCTGTCGTCCCTGCCCGATGATATCTTACCATAAAAATTAGAGAAGAGAGTGGTATGATACAAAGTACTTTGGATTAAGAACTCAGCAAAAAGAAATATAGAACAACTGTGTGATTTTGAACAAAATCTTTCACTACTTATAATCAAGGTTCAAAGTTTTATTCATTTTTAAGATGAATAAAATGGACACAGTGACTTAAACACCTTTCAAACACTAACATTCTGTCTGATAACGTCTAATATAAGAATTTTATAATATCAAATCCAGTTTTTAAAAAATAGAGCTTGTAGTGCTAAGTAAGTATCCACATTTTGGCTATGAACCCCTCTCCTGTGTTTTCTCACTTACTTTATTAGCTCCTCTGACAGGAAATAATACTGTCCCTAAACACCACACCCCTCAGATACGAGTTTTTGAGCTCCCTGCTAACAAACTGATTCCCCTGATAGGTGAGCCTGCATGTGGAATGCTTTTACATGGATTTGCTAAGAGTTATTTAGAAAAAGGAATCAGGTAGCAATAAAATTATATATATGTAGTGTTACTGGTAGGCTGGAAGGATAACTTCTATGTTAATTTTCTTCTTTTGTGTTTTGTTTCTTGGCAGACTTTACTTGTTCTGTAAGTCTTGTACATACAGACCCCTGTGTATTTATAAATTTTGAATGAGATTTTTTTCCAGTAGGGAAAATTTGTACAATTTTATATCTTAGATCATTTAAGCTTTCAAATTAAGTTGGCATTATTGAATAAAAAAGTTTGATTAATTGTGCTCTTTATACTGTTTTCTATATTTAAACTTTACCTGAATCCTATCAAACATTTTATATATGCATATATGAACTTTCTATGATTTGGTAGTTATTTTAAAGCTAGGTTTTGGTTTTAATGTTATTTTCTTACTTCTTAAAGTTTTTTTTCTCAGATTACACATACCCACTGCATTCTTCTTGTTCCCACAGGCACCCTGTCAATCAGAAACAGAGCCAGCACAGGCTCCATTGTGTGATGCTCCTCCACCCTCTCCTTCAATGTTTGCCGACATGGGCAGTGATTGTGCACAGTTACCTGCTAGCAAAATCTCAGAGGATGTGGACAAAGAGGATGAGTTTGGTTACAGCTGGAGTAAGTTGTCTTTTGTGATATATTTAGCTCTAATCTGTGTTAAAATAGCTCTGGGTTTCTTAAGGTGTATGCCTTATGTGTATGTTTCAGAGTTAGTTACACATGCTGCAGTTTTGTGTGGAGAAAATACTGTTTTAGTTGAATACCACATTTCTGAGATATAACATCATGCTAATCCTTTTTTTAATTGTTCATTCCTACTGATACACCAAGAATGCAAGAGTCAGTGAGGGTAAGATGTGTCCTAGAACCTTGTCCGGAATCAGCCGTCTTGTAGTCTCGAGGAATTGCCCCTTCCTAGGCTTCAGACTTCTCATTATAAAATCTAGTGGCTACTGATACTATGCTTTGAACTTCTGATATTTTCTGATATTTCCTGTGGTCGGATGATAGTATAGTATAATTGTTGAAGACAAAGTTTTGAATTTTTTAACTGCCTCTAAATTTTAATTTAGTGATTATTTCCTTTAAATAAAAAAAAAAAAACTTGAGCTGCTAACTTTAAATTAGTTAACTGCCAAGGAGTGCTAAGCACAATGCTTGATGCAAATCACATCATTCAAAGGCAGTTAATCGCAAAATCCATGGGATGCCTCTGTTTCCTAAGGAAATAAAGTATTTTATGGGAAAAGATAAAAAGTTAGCCTGAGTTACAAGTATATCATTATGTTAATGTTTTTTTTGTTTTTTTTTATTTTTTAAATATAGTTAGTACATTTGAGTTTTAATACATTTAGAAAGAACAGAATATAAAAGTTGTGATGTTAGATTCAAGGAGTCAGGAGATGAGTTTGTCTAACTGTTGCATTCAAAAATCAAGCTAGAATGCAGACATTAGTCATATAGTAATTTTCTAAGACATGGTTTGTAAAGTTTATAGTTTTTTTTCTATTATCAGCAATATATGAGGATGTGATTTATCTGATCAAAGTGACCAGAATGCATTCAGAAGAAAACATGAGCAGGAATGGTTATTTTTCATTATCAAGTGACTCTGAACTTCCTGGCCTAAAAAGTTTATTATTAGTCTATTAATCTGTCATTGTGTCCTGTTGGACTGGGCTCAGCTGGGCTGGACATCCTGGATGACTCCATTACGTGGCCAGCAGGCATCTTGGTCTGTGTGTTGGAGCACAGATACACAGCCTGGCCTTTCTGTTGGTAAAGTGTGGATCATAAACTCCACCTCTTGTAGACATAGAGTGGGAGATCTAATAGGTCTTATACATAGGTCTCAAATATGAAACATTTACACTAATGTGTGCTTGTCTAATGGCTCTGTGCATAAGAAAATGCATTCCCTTTGCTCTAGATATGTGTACCAGACAACTGACAATCATAATATATATTATACAGTGTAGGGAGCTCCCACAGTTTATTAGGCACAAATATACTGGATGCTTTGATTCTATTCTCTACAAATTAAACTAGAAAATAAGTTTCTAGTTTAATCCTAGTATTTTGAGACATTATTGATGTGAATTATGTCTCTTGGCCTTGATTACCCAAAAGTGAACTTATTAATCAAGCATTGTGCTCTCTGTATCCTAGACACAAATAAATTTCTTGTATTTTGACTATTCTAGGAAATCAGTCTTGATGACCAGATAGCCAGTCAATTTGTCTTTTAGCTGCCAGAGATTACACGATTACATTATGTTAAAAAAAATAGGGCCTTTGAGATAGAAATAAATAGCATATAGTAAAGAATTTGGCTGTGAATTAACTTTAAATGTGTTGTTGTTGTTGTTGTTTAGAAAATATCAGGGAGCGTTATGGAACCTTAACAGGCGATCTCCATATGATTGAATTGGAGAAAGGTCGGAGTGGCTTGGGTCTAAGCCTTGCTGGGAACAAAGACCGAACCAGAATGAGTGTGTTTATAGTAGGGATTGATCCAAATGGAGCAGCAGGAAGAGACGGCCGACTGCAGATTGCAGATGAGCTTCTAGAGGCAAGTTCTTTTGAGAAGCTTTGAGTTGTTTGTGCCATATCAGTAAGTGGAGTCTCCTATATGCAGAAAATACTCAGTCCTCACATGCTGAGTTACACAACTATCACTGACCTAATAAAACAGAGGAATTGCAGCAAATTTGGCTTTAAACCAAATCTCCACTCAGTAGAGTCTGTGTTCCCGTTAACTTCCATTGAAAGGTCATGACTGCATAGCACCAGAAACAGTTTTTGCCCCAAGACAGTAATAAAATTACACTTCAAAAACATTTTTTGTGTGCTGCATTTTTATTAGGAGTTTTTGCAAAGTCAGATGACCTATCGTTTCTCAGTAATGATGCTGACCCCTGGACATTCTGGAAGTTGCGTCTCTAGTGGGAGAAGTGATGGGGAGAAGTGAGTGAGCCTAAGGTTAAGGCTAAATAATAGAAGCAGTTAGTTAGCCTGCCAAGCACAGTCAATCTATGGGCCAAACTTTATAGTGTTTAGAATCTTATTCGTTCATGTTGTTTATCGTTGCTTCCTTTTGGCAGGATCCACATGTCATACTGCCTCCACTGGTCCTTGTGCCTGTTTTTTCCCTATTGGCCAAGGAGACTAAGGGAGCAATGGCTAAATGACCAGATGTCTGATCTGGTAGTTTCAATTGGGTGCTGTCTCACTTAGAAATCATCTGTTGCCCATGTCGTGCGTGCCTTAGCATTATTTTTCCCAGGTACCCAACAGCCAGAACTTAAGTCTTGAGATCAAGTAGGAGATGAGAGTGGGCGATTTCCCAGGGTGGTCTTTGCAGGTCACAGAGCCCTTGCTCTTGAAAGCAGGTTGGAATCTGTGCCTGCCAGCAACTCTCCTTCATTGGTCAAATAAAAAGGGTCTGGGATTTAGCTCAGTGTGAAGGCCTTAGGTTTAATCCCCAGTTTGATTAAAAAAGAGGTTCATGTTCTAGGGAAGAAAATATACAGAAAAATTTAAAGGAAGAAAAAAGTGTTCTTTATTGGTAAAATAAGGTGATAAGAATATGAAATTAAAATTTTAGGTTCAACTAATACCATTTATTGCTTACAGATCAATGGTCAGATTTTATATGGAAGAAGTCATCAGAATGCCTCATCAATCATTAAATGTGCCCCTTCTAAAGTCAAAATAATTTTTATAAGGTGAGCATTTTCTCTTTCAGGTTTGTTAATTACTTTTAAACAGCTTTATTCAAGTTCTTCTGCATGAAAATAAAGCATTTTTATATATGTGAATGTTATAGTTCCCAGTCTTTAGAATTAGAGACTTTATCCAATAATCTTTTTAAGTAAGAAAAAGAAAGTAATATGATGTATTGATATTTTCTTCTTTTAGAAATAAAGATGCAGTGAGTCAGATGGCTGTATGTCCTGGAAATACAGTAGAAACTTTGCCTTCTACCACAGAGTATCTTCAAAATAAGGAGGTATTTGTAATTGGTGTTTTATTTCTCCGGGAAGATTTGATTGATATGCCCTCCTGTAAATTCAGTTAGCCATTAAAGAACACTCACAGGTCTAGCAAAGATGGAGAATTCTAACCTTGTTCAAGGAACTTAAAGCATAGCAAAATGACATTAATATAAATAAGGACACCACTATGAAGGTAAAGTTACATAGGCGATGGAGTGGGAAAGGAGTTGTCTGTGTTTTGCCTCTTCCGAGAGTGAAAATAAGACCTCAGGGTTACACTTGGCGTGTATGCGGGAAGATTAGGAGTCAATGCATTGCACACAGAAGGCATGGAGTAAGGAATAGCAGGAAGTCCTGGCTGATGCAAAAAGATGCACATAACAGAGCTTTACCGAACAGTATTGGGTAGAGAAGGGGAGCTGGTGAGGAAAGGGTGACTGAGAAAGGAGATAGTCAGATCACAGGAAGCAGTATGACAAGACAATACAGTGAGTAGAGGGTGACAAATGATTAAAAAGAGGTTTATGTTGGTATTTTTGACTTAGAAAAGCTTTGTTTACATGTAAAAATTAATAAAAGAGCTGGGAATGGTAGCACGTGCCTATAATCCAACTCTAGGAGTCTGAAGCAGAAGGATCAAAAATTCAAGTCTACTCTGGTCAGTTTAACAACATTTATGGAGACCCTGCCTCAAAATTTCAGAAATAAATGAATACATTTTACTAGCTTTTCTGTCTGTGAAACATAACATGCAGTACCTGTAACTACAATGTGGAGAGGTTTCATTTGGCTTGTAGTGTCAGGGAGTCCGTCCATGATCAGCTGACTGCAGAGTAAAACGTTCTGGTGGAAAGTCATTGTGGAACACAGCACAAGGAAGGGTGTGCCACAGTGTGAGGACTAAGAGAGGGAAGATATAGTGACACTTATGTGATTTACCCTGCTACACCCAGATGTGAGCTTCACTAATTCCCTGGACAAATACCAAAGCCAATCACAATTGAAAATCTGCTTTAACACTCACATAAATAAAAAGAGCTGATAAAATCCCCAATGCCACACAAAAAAGTAACTTTAAAAGAAAAATGGAAAAGTAAAGAGCTTAAAGTTAGAAGTGCTCTGAATGTGTATATGTGGAAAATTGATTCATATATAAAGTAGATACTTAGTCCACTCTTTCATCTTGCATGGTTCTGATACTGTTTGTTGAAATGAATCTCGTTATGTAAGATGGGTAAATCAAAAAGGAGAAAACTTTTTATATGAATTGTGCTAACCACATTTTTTAAAGAAAATGAACTATTTTCATCATTTTCAGGTAAAGTATTAAATATTTTCTGAAATCAACTACAACTAACCCAGAAAAAGTGACTCATGGTGCCTGTGCTGGTACTCTTGGCTTTCCTCGGGTCTTGCTTTGGTAGCTGAACTGCTACTTGATGTCATTATGCAGTACATCCGAGCAGCTTTCTGAATCATGTGGTGCGTCTTGCTCCAAAAAAACAGCTGCTGTTCAATCACTCCCCTGAGTAATTTATGAGAATATGATGTTCAGAAATTCCATAAGGTGTTAAGTTAGTAATATTGAATTGTACTATATAATTTTGATTATGACCTCAAATTTAAACAAGCAAAACCACCTAGCACTCAGCTGCATTTTTTGCCACTTTTCTTCTCTTAGGTAGAACCAAGTGTTCCTACTTCTGATGCAGCTGTGGACCTGAATTCATTTAAAATTGTGCACCATCTGGAGCTTCCCAAGGTAGGTATACATTGAATGGGAGTGAGGTGACAGGAGCCCCTTCACACCATTGTTTTAGTTCATTGGTTCTCACATTCATAGATAACACAAAAGCACCATTAGCTCTCCTATGGTATTGTCGAAAATGCGAATACCTGGGCCTGCTCAGATTTGCCTGCCTGCTGAATGAGAAATTGTGGGATGGGCTTAGACGTTTTGGGGGTTTTTTGTTTTGTTTTGGTTTTTTTTTTTTTTTGACAGGGTCTCATTCTGTAGTCCAGGATGGTCCTGAACTCATTATCCTCATTATTTTAGCGTAGGTGACCAGAAACTCGTGGTAGTTTTCCTGCCTCAGTCTCCTGAGTGCTGGACTTACAGGTGTGCACCATCGTATCTGGCTTAAGTGGTGCTGGAGAATTGAACCTAGATTTGTGTTAGCTAGGCAGGCACTGTAACTGCTGAGCTCAGTCTTCAGACAAGTTTGTGTTTTAATAAGCCTTTCTGGTGATTCTAATGCACACTAAAATTGGAGAACCACTGTACTTGTCCTTTTGCAGGAGCTCACCTTTCCTCGCCTTTATGATTATTCCAAGGTGTGGAATTTATCTTCTCTCCTTTCATTCATTTATCACAGTCCTGCTATGGAAGAAATAAAATGAAGATAAGAAGTGATAATTAGTCTTTGTCTCTAGTATTGGTGGAACTGAAAGCTCAAATAGCTAAAAACTTTCTGTCTAGGCCATCAGTGAGGTATTGGCTTTTTAAAAGACCTGAAGTTAAGATCCAAATGACTGCTTTAAAGAAGTGATTTGCTGAACAGAAATTTATACATACTTTCAGATGCTATAGGTTATGCTCATTATAGGCTTGTTCTAAAAAGCAAGTGGACCATGAATGAAGAAAAGGATAGGCAAGAAAAAAAGCAATGAAGTGCTCAGGGAAGAAGGAGGAAAACAAGGTGGTAGAATGGGAGGACAGAAGTCAGTGACTGCTCCAGGCAAGAGTTGTGTCATGACTCTCAGCCTGGGCTCTATGGTCATTCTGTCCGAGTTGTAGCCTTTCTTCATCCTGTACATATTCAGTATGTTATGTAACCTTTCTTTGCTCCCATTTCCTCACTTGTAAATTGAAGATAAAAGTATATTTTTTGAAATCAATTGTAAAGATTAAATTATCAAACTCTGAAAAATACCATACTGAGTTCTTGATAATAATTTTTCTTGGTCTCAGACTTTGCTTTTTAAAACTCAAAATAAGATCATTTTTAGCATGTATCTTTTCATAATTCTGATTCTAATATATTTACCGGACGTGTAGTACATCCTAGGATAAAAAGATTGGTGGAATGAATGTGTTAGATGAATAAGGAGCTGAACACTGCATTGGTTGAGAACAGGCTTAAAACCAGGCTACTTGGGTCAGCCCTGGTTGTGAGCCTGCAAACCAGAGCCTACTTTGTAATGGTGCGTGCTTTTACCCTGCTCAATAATGGAATGTTAGTACTTACCCAATGGAGTTATAATGAGAATTAAATGTATTTATATATAGTGAAAATTAAATATACATATACATATATTTTATATATATATGTGTGTCTAGAAACCCAGAAACATATGCTAAGAATTGCCTGCCATTGTTTTTTATAATCAATAGTACAGATTAAACTGACAATAATGTGCCTCATTTCTTAGTATTAGCTTTCTCTGATGCTTCTTTTTCTGTATCAGGCCACTTGATCAAGATATTCCCCCACATGTTCAAGATTGTACTTTACTGTACTTTGTTCTCAGAACCTTTCAGGCACCATTATTGCCAAACAAATAAATTTGAATTTGCATGGTCTAGCATTTAGCAGTGGGATAGACTCATTTATCCTGGATTTCTTCTTGTGCAAATGGGGATACCTCTGTCTGAAAGCTATTGTTAGGATTTGGTAAGATATTGAGCAAGATTTATCTTCATTCTGCAATATAAAAGTTGCTCTTTGCCTTTAGAGTCCCACTGATTTCTCCACAGATGTGTATTATGTACAGTTTCTTTCCTGAACTAGTACTATTGACTGAGCAATCCAAGATCTTGAAGAGCTTTATTGTATTGCCTGTGGAAAATTTTCATTTATACATAGACTTAATATAAAATTCTTCAGACTTCAGATAATGGCAGGTATTTATTGATGATGGCCAAGTAAGTAAAGGGAGTATTCAGGAATATTTTTAAATCAGCTGTATAAAAAAAGGAATTAATCATGATTTATTTAAGTTCTCTGAGATAATGGCAGACAGGTCACTTCTCTGTTTTACTACCTATAGGATGGGGAAGATAGTTTATACTAGAGATAGAATTGTATTAAATGATGTATGTAAAGCATTTATCTTTAACAGTACCAGTTACTATGATTATTTTTATTAATATTTTTAAACCAGAAGGTTCCAAGTGGCCCATAGAATTTCTCCTTGAAAACTTCCTTTGAAGAAGTAATTGCCAAAAATGATACCAAGTGACAATATTAATCCACCTGAACATTCATGCTTCGCCTTGATGGTAGACAGTATAGAGTAAAACTCAGGCAAAGAAATAATATTAACCAACCTTATAACATTGATGTGTCATATGCGTCCCTTTATACTGTCCTGTATTTATTTTTAAAAATGTTTAGCTGAAAAATACTTTAATACATAATGTCCTCAAGGTCCTAGAAAAATAAGAACAAATCAAATCCATAGCCATAGAAGAAAGGAACTTTAAATGATCAGAGCAGAATTTAATGAAATTGACATTTAATAAATACAAATAATCAGTGAAATAAAGAACTGGTTTTTTTTGAAAGGATATACATGATTGATAAACCTGTAGCCAGACTAATCAAGAGAAAGAAAAAAACCCCACATCAATGCAATTAAAAATGAAGAAGGTGAAATCACATCAGAAACTGCTGAAATCCAGAGGATTATAAGAAACTGTTTTGAAAATTTATATATAGCCTTTAGTTACTTTCTCATTGCTGGAACAAAATACCTGACATCCACAATTTAAGGGACGGAAAATTTATTTATCTCACAGTTTCAGGAGGTCTCACACAATTATGAGGTATCACACATGGACAGCTGACAATGGTGGAAGCTCATGTCAGAGGCTGGAGAGCAGCTCAAGGCATTGCAGACAGAAAGCCAAATGAGTGAGGAGCCAGTCAGTGTCTGGAGAACAGTGGCAGCGTGCAATGTGTCAGACCTTCATAATCTGTCTCAGAAAGGCCACAGTGTTGATCATCTTTAAAATGATGTTGAGACCTTACCTTGTTGTTATAGTCGTGACTATACCTATCTCTCAAGCTGGCTTTGCTAGAATATGTATATTTCAAAGAAACCATGTCAACTTTCTTCTCTTTCTTTTCCTTTTTGTATATTTTCCCTGGATAAATATTATACTACAAAGGGTTACTAACTCCAGCCTGAATGAAAATTCAAAATTTTACTTTCATTTTATTTAAGTAAACATTAAAGAAATATAAAAGTCACTATTACTGAACTTTGGTTTTGATTTTGAAAATTGGAAAACAAAGACCAAGTAGATGTAGATCACCAGTCTTGGCAGGTTTTCAGGGCAAGTTTCTGCACTCAGAGGCATTTTCATTCTGTATCAAATCAAAACTTTCTTCTCTGAATTGAAGAAAGAGCTTTGGGAGTTCTCCCTAGAAAGGACAGAGCATGCAACAGTATTTGCATTTCTAAAGGAAGAGATGTGACAGACAAGAATGTAGGAGTCAGAGTTGGCCTTTGTTTCTAAACTCCAGAAAAGAAAGGGCAAAGGCTGGATAGTTTGGTTGTTTTTGAATGATTAATTTAGGCAGCCAGTTACAGAAGACTAAATTTCCAAGTGTTGAATGTCTTAGTTGAATGATTGAATTTATTTTTGCTATCTGGATATTTAGCTAAAGTTTCTAAAGCTGTCGAACGTATGGGAGGAGTGAGATAACTTGACTGGTGGAGAATTTTTTTATTAGAAATATTTGAAAGTTTGATTAAGAGATTTCTAATAAACTTGAGAGTTTTGCTTTTCGAGCTGTTAGGTGAAAGAGTCTTTTTAGAAAATACGGATATATTAATCTGTGCCAAGCTTTCTGAGTGATCTTATTTTCCTTCCTTAGGATCAGGGGGGTTTGGGCATTGCTATTAGTGAAGAGGACACTCTCAGGGGAGTCGTCATAAAGAGTTTGACAGAGCAGGGAGTAGCAGCCAAGGTGAGACTTAGCATCCTCACTATGATACAGTGGTGGGAGAGCAAACAACTTGGAAAATAACACAGAATACTTTACATTTCCATTTAGGATGGAAGACTCAAAGTTGGAGACCAGATCTTGGCTGTAGATGATGAGGTTGTTGTTGGTTATCCTGTTGAAAAGGTATTTTTTCACGATAGGGGGAATGGTACTGTTAACCCAGGCTTAGGTCTAGCTCAGCATGTTGCTGGGGTGGGTTGGAGGATAGGGGGAGCAGTTTTCATGGAGATTTAGGGCTAGTTTTCTTTTTAAATATGTTCCTAAGGGGAAAAGGGAGGTTTTTCAAAAGTCTTCTATTCATATTTTCTGCTTTCCAATCAAAATAATGTTAAGATTTTGACTATTATCTGGTAAAGTACTCAGTATTCATTCACAATTTTGGTAAATATAGCTTCCATTTTCCCTTTAGAAATTTTAACACTTATAAACAGTGGCTCACATCAGGTTGAAACCAAAGATACTTTTTATGATTATTTACTCCCACATATACCTCCTACATAAATTGCTTTATATACACATTTTAAGACTCATTTATTAACTTTATAGCATTTATTGGTGTTGTATATGTCTTTGTACCTGAGCGTTCTCCTCAAAAGCGATCGTAATACCTAGTCACACATGAGGTTACTTCTGTTTATGTCAGATAAAAATATAATTTGTTTTCCTTAAGATGTACTGTTCTGCTTTTTCGCTTATAGTGGAATCATGTGACTGACCATATTTATATTTGTACAGTGGCCAGCAAGACACTTTAAGATCGGATTTTTAAGTTTAGATTTAATACTTCTAGAGGTTGGATTCTTTAACCTATAAATCGTTTTAATTTTTCATGTCCTTTGATTTTTATATTGCATAATTTTTCTATCTTATTTTTTGATATATACATTTCAGTATGTTTCTGTTTTATTAAAAATGTTTGTGGAAGCTGCTTCAGATTCTTTCTCAATGAATGTGAATAAAATAGTCCATTTATCTCCTATGGTTGGAGGAACACAGAAAAAATAAATGAAAGTAGTTAAAATTGTAAAGTTGAAAGCCCTCTACTTATATAAAAAAGAATCTGGTCAAAACTAGACTTAGAAATTAATTATGACTTTAATCTACATTAGGCATTTGAAATAACTAGAGAAAAACTTTGAGCCTCATAAGTCCTAAGAAGGAAATCATTTCCTATGCCTCTTTTTTCAACAAAAGGTAGAATTAGTTTGAGCAAAAGTAGTGACATTTGTATAAGTATACTAATTTGACTTAAATGTTGTTTGTCTTCCATTCCAATGCCTTCCCAGTTTATTAACCTTCTGAAGACAGCAAGGACAACAGTAAAACTGACCATTCATGCTGAGAGTACAGATTGTCAAACTGGGCCTTCAGTTGCCAGTGCAACCAATGGAGAAAAAAAGAACGACTCCCAGGTTTTGGTGGTCCCACAGTCTGGCTCACTGGAAGTGGAGTCAGAGCCCATCCGAAGTAAGAGCTGGGCTCGTGAGAGTCTTGTACATGTGACAGGCTCAACAGAGGGTGTCTGCTTGGGAACCCACTGCCTGTGGCTCACTGTCTAAAAGGTTATAGTCAAAGAATCCTTTAGAGAGAAGATGGCTAAAGAGAGAGAGAAAAAGTCCTAGACTGTTAAGCAGGAAGTATGGGTATGTTAATAAGCCCTGAGGCCTAGAAAGCCCAGCTTCCTACTCTAGCTTCTGCTCCTTCCTCTCAAAAATAAGGGAATGGTCGTCTTCCTTGTTCTCCGAGAGTCAGTCTCTCAGAGCACTTGTGATTCCAGCCAGATATCTAACTAGTGAATTGAAAGTATTATTTTGTAGATTACTTTTTCACTCTGGCAAAGTAACTTCTCAAAGAATTAATATTTTTATCTGGAGAATGGATATGTAGTAGCTCTATTTAACAGATAAAATCAACACTGCTTGCCACTATGAGAAACTCTTAAAAATGCTATTTATTGCTATATGTAAAGTAGATCTGAGTTCTGTGGCTGGAGTACATGAGAATAGGGATCCCCAAATCCTGGGCCACAGACTAGTACCAGTTCATGGTCTATTAGGAGTCAGGCCACAAAGCAGGAGATAAGTGGTGAGCAAGAAAAAAAAAAAAAAAAAGCGTCCTCTGTCCTAAGTAATGCTTCCCGTTGCTCCCAAAGCTGCCTAAACTCCACCTCTTGTCAAATGTATGGTGCATCAGATCCTAGTGTGAACTGCCCATGTAAAGGATCTAGGTTGGGTGCTCCTTGTGACAGTCTAATGCCTGAAGATCTGAGCTAGAGCTGAGATGATGGCATCAGCACTGTGGAGGGGCCCTAAGTACAGATTAACATTAAGAGAGAGGTTTGGCTGTACTATTTCCCATCACCCAAGATGGAGCCATCTAGTTGCAGGAGAATAACCTCAGGCCTCCCGTTGATTCTGCATTATGGTAAGTTGTATAATTAATCATTATGTATTATGATGTAATAATAGAGGTAAAGTGTGTTAACATGTAGTGTGCTTGAGTTATTTTGAAACAGGTTCACCTTGCCTTCCTCTACCCTGTTAGTAGAAAAATTACCTTCCACAAAAACAGTTCCCGGTACTCAAAAATTTAAGAATTAGGGAAAATGTCAAAGCCTATTAAATGTAGTTACATGGACTATGGGATGAGACTTTAGCATTAAAACGCCAGTCTTAATATGAGAAAGCATATTTTTCCTATAGTTACATTTTAGAAAACTTATACTGTTTGTAATAACATAGTAAACTTCAAACTCTGCGGTATCAGTATTTTTGAAAAACAAGCTAAATTCATTTTTCTGCAGCTATAGGGTCTCTTTTGTACTACAAACTGAAACATTCACTTTTTTGACAGGACTTTAAGGAAACCTTGGTTTAAAATATTTGTAATATATTTGGAAAAAGTCTCTAATATATTTCTGATGAAACTAATCCTGCACTTTGAAAGACTGGATAATTTTCTGAAATAGTAAAAGATTTTATGGAAATCTTCTTTTTTTAATTTCATGTTGGTCCCTAACTAGCATTGCCTATAAAAATATTAAATGCTAAATGAGAACCTAACATAATAGAAAATAATCTTACACCTGTTCCTAACATTTCAGAAGAAATAAAATAGTCTGTTTCTGGTTTCTGAAAAAGAGAGCATCTTGTCTAAAACATACGTTACTTACCAGGTATCCTGGCTTCCTCAAAATGTGCCATTTGCCCCGCGTTCTTTGTTGTATTATGAAACATATGATATGATATAAAGAATCTCTTAAAATAGTGTTTAGAATCAGATTCATGTAATCTCTCCAGTTCTGAGCTGCATGTCCCAGAGTTTAATGGAAGCACTTGTAAATTATAAAACACCAAGAAGAAAATCTGCAAGTCCTCTATATATGACCAGAACTAATTACATAAGAAAATGGGCAAATAAAAACAAAAAGCTTTGAAAATCATCACCGTGACTAGAATAAATGATATGTTTTATGTTCCTCTCTAATTTGCTTCTAAATGGCTTTTACAGATTTCAGTTCTGGGATTTACAAATGTTTACTTCCGAAGAAGGCTATTTGGCTCTGTTGAAATATAGAATATCAGAGTGAAACTCAAAGTTTAACTGAACTACCTTCCTTCTTCACACCCTGTCCTGTATACATCTAGCAGTTTGAAAAGTATATAACAGTGTGAAAAATAAATAAGGATATTTGTGCCCACTACCTAAATTAAACCTGATGATTTGGCCTTATTTAACATTTTTATATGTAAGATAACGAAGATTTGAGATAAATTTCAAGTCTTTTTTTTCCCCCGTTTTGGGCCTGTTTCCCTGTTCCCTTCCATGGGAGCAACCTGTATGGCAGGTGAGTTTGATATATGCACCTCCTTATCGTTCTTTATTTGACTTTCGTTTCGATTTTATATTTAGGTGCAAGCAGGTCTTCAACACCAGCGATCTTTGCTGCTGATCCTACAACTTGCCCCATTATTCCTGGTTGTGAAACAACTATTGAGATTTGCAAAGGCCGCACAGGGCTGGGCCTGAGCATTGTTGGGGGATCGGACACGCTGCTGGTGAGTCCCGACCCAGAGGTGCTTCAGCCTTGTGGGCAGCTCCCTGCCTGTCCTTAAAGACCATGATCAGGAAAATCTCTATCAGCTTTTTTACGTGAAATATAAAGACTGAGAAAAATATATCATTACTTACTATCTTAGTTCCTTTTCCATTTCTGGGACAGAATACCCAGCATCCACAGCTTAAGGGAGGAAAGATTTATTTTACCTCACATTTTCAGAAGGTCCCAGTCCATTTATGGGTGGCTGGTGGTGGTGGAAGCACATGGTGGAGCTTTATCTGTTCACCACATGGCAGAAAGATGCCAAGTGAGGAAGGAGGCGTGGAGCTACCCTTCCAGATCCTGCTCCAGTGATTCACCACTTCTGGGTCAAGCCCCAGTGGTCTGCCCCCTGCAGCCAGTCCCCACCTCTCAAAGGCATCCCAACACATGAGGCTTATGGAACACATTACAGATCCAAACCATAATATTATTTTAATTTATAGGGCACATACTCAATTGGACACTGAGATTACTACTTTTACTAAGCCAAGGCTAATTCAATAATATTGTTAACCTTGTGATTTTTATGACCTTTGATCTTCAGAATGTTATTGTCAGTTCATCTATCCCTGACATAATTTAATTTTCTTTTTGCTAATATCCAGGTTGGGTAAGTCTCCTATTGAGAAGGATTTGAAAAACTGGATTTTTATTTTTGAGATAGGGTCTTGCTCTGTAGTCCAGACCAGTCCTGAACTCACTGTGTAGCCCAGACTGGCCTCAAACCCATGGCAATCCTCCTGCCTCAGCCACCTTAGTACTAGGATTACAGGTATGCATCACCATGCCTGATATATGTGGTGTGATTCCTGGGGAATCAAACTCAGGGCCTTGCACTTGCTAGGCAACTTGTCTTAACTGCTGTGCTATTCCTCCAGACTCTAAACTGGATCACTTGAAGGAAAAATGTACTGTTAAAAATATTTAAAGTTCATTTCATTTGTATGTAAGAATAATACATCTCTATTAATGTATTATGATTTATAATTTTGAAGCATCTCCATAAAATAAGCTTCTTTGAGCCTTTTAGCAATGATCGTATTGTTGAAAAATGTCCTTGCATTGATATATGGCCCACATATGGATCTTGCATTTAAAACATTTATGGTTGTCTGTGAAAATAGTGTGTGTTTGGGCTCTATTTCCTCTCAGCATTTCTCAGGAGAATGGCTTAACCATAGGTATGTTGTGTTTGGTTCCTCAGGGCGCCATTATTATCCATGAGGTTTATGAAGAAGGAGCAGCGTGTAAAGATGGAAGACTCTGGGCTGGAGATCAGATTTTAGAGGTACACAGTGCTTGGTTTTGACCTTCAAAAATATGAACAATAGAAAAGGGCAGAGGAAGGATGTGTGTTTCTTTCTTTGCTTCTTCCTTTCCTTTCACCTTCCCCTCTTCACTTTTTCACCGCACTCACCTGTTTCTTCATGCCCAGTGTCTCATTTCTGTTCAGGTGAATGGAATTGACTTGAGAAAGGCCACACATGACGAAGCAATCAATGTCTTGAGACAGACACCACAAAGGGTGCGCCTGACACTCTACAGAGATGAGGCCCCATACAAAGAGGAGGACATGTGTGATGCCCTCACCATTGAGCTGCAGAAGAAGCCAGGGAAAGGCCTAGGATTGAGTATTGTTGGTAAAAGGTATGCCTGCACAAGACAGACCCGGTGACCCCTTTGGGAATGGTTCAGCAGTAATCTTTAACGGCACCTCATGTTCTTAGTGGTTCTTTTCATTAAGGGAGTGCAGAAAGATATTATGTAAATTTTAAATTTGGCCATTTGAGGTTTTCAGATTGTCTTCTTGGTGCTGGGAAATACATTAGATTAAAACCAAAGTTAATTAAGACATGGTTTTAACCTTAAAAATATGCATGGTCTGGTGAATAAGAATTACATATATTCCTTCAATAAATAAATAAAATTATTGATGAGTGACAGAAATATGTTGTGAGGGTGCCATAGAAGCAAAAGAAAAGGGGACCTAGTGATTTTTACCTAGAGAAAGCAAATTGGGAAAAAGTTCCAAGAAAAGAAGTGCTTAAGCTAATTCTAAAAGTGATGTGATCCTTGGTTTTCTAAAGGGAAATAGCACAGTGTAGGGATAAGGGCCACAGAAAAGTGCTTTTACATCAACAGGGATCCAGGACAGGGCCCAGCCTTGGTATGAACAAGCAAGTAATTCAGCTTTCTCTCTGTGTTTCTGTTATAAATATTTATGTATTTTGGCACTAAATTTTGTATATTTTGGGATATTTTTGTTTTCAATTTTGTAAAAGTATTGAAATAAGATTGTTTGCTCACTTTGGATAAATCTGTCATAAATTTGATCTTCCTACTTTGGATAAATCTATCATATAAATTTGATCAAAATAATTTAAAATAATGCAGTAATGACAGCTCAGGTTTGAGTAACAAATAGTTTTAATTTGACATACACATCTGCTATTTATTTTCAATAATGTCAGTGATAATATCAACATATTTACATGGCCACAGGTCAATATCCACTTAAAGCTTCACTGTGGTATAGAAAGAACAGTAGATTTAGCACCCAAGGACTGACTCTTAATTTCATTTTTACCATTTGCTACCTGTGCAGCCCCTCAGAAAAAAATAGTGGTACACATTTCTGTTTATAGTACACTGAGTACAGTGACAATTATTGATGAATGCTTATAAAACTTATCTATAAAATATAAGATATAGGCTTTTCTTTATTTCAAAGAAATTTTATTCTGGCTTTGGGAAAATTTAGAAATTTTATTTATAATAATTTTTCCTCAACATTCCTCAAAACAATAAGAAGACATGAGATTTTCATTATAAAATATTAAATATGCATTTCATTATGACTGGGGGAGATAATAATGTTGAAATTCAAAATTTCCAGAAACGATACTGGGGTATTTGTGTCAGACATTGTCAAAGGAGGAATTGCAGATGCTGATGGAAGACTGATGCAAGGGGATCAGATATTAGCGGTGAACGGAGAAGACGTCCGTAATGCCACTCAGGAAGCTGTTGCTGCTCTGCTGAAGGTAAAAATCAAGTCTCAAACTTAATTTTATATAATAGTGTAGAATAAAAAGCATATTTAACATTGAGCTACCGTAATTAAATTTACTGGCTCCTGTTTAGTTGGCGTGTCATCCCAAATAAAATCCATTTATAAGTTAGATGCCATATTTTAGCAACAAGTTTCTAAGTAAAAGCTTACAGTTAACCCTTTGGTATGTTCTTATGTCTTCGTTAATTAATAAATAGAATATCTGAAACATAAATCTTTTATCCTTAAGTTGAGTATTGTGTGGAGCCTCTTCCTCCATGGTCATGTCTGGATTTATTCTTAACAAGTCTGGTTTGAGTGGAGACTTATCTCGGGCACTAAAGACACTTGGCACAAATACTTATTGGGTACCAATCATCAGAATCGTCAGAAATGAGAAAGTATCCATTGCATCTCTAGTGATCCTATGTGTGGCCTTTCCTGTATTAGCCCCTTCTTGACTCTTTTGTGATCACAGCACAGTCAACATCTTAAATGATGAATGATGTAACAAAGAATGTGGCAGAATGATTTTGTCTTTTATGATCCATAAAAAGGAATGGTTGGTCCGTATCCTCTTCTGACTCAAAACTATTGAACAGCTAAAAGTTGATACTTAGAATCGGGTTTGGTAGATGATCCTTCTGCGTTGAAGGTAGTTTCATGCATGATACGGTGAATCCTTTCACTCAGTATGATTTGCATAGTCACAAGGCCCCATCTCTATGTGTCATTCTCTAGCTCAGTTATATTTTACATTGTGAAGCAGATTTTCCCTGAGAACACTCCACAGAGGACTATTTTCTAATTAGAGAGATTGAGCTAGTTTTATTTTTAAAATGTATTGTAAAGTACATTAAAAATGCAGTTCTTGGAACTACAGACGCTCTCTGCTAGGGAATATAATGGTTTCTAGAGAGGATTTACATTCTGTAAATAAACAAAGCAATGTTTATCTCATTACTTTCTTTTACCTAACATATGTTTTTGACCCAGAAAAGTGTATACAGCATTGACTAGAAAACTGTCATTAGTACCATGCCAGTTTTTATACTAGAAACCTAATATTTATAGAAAATGACCAGGCACTGGACACTTTTCTGGAGTCCATGTCGACATGAGCATACCTAAGAGCTCTCCAGTAGTGATAGGGCTGTCAGGCAGCCTCTTCAAGGCTCACTTCCTGGAGGAATGTTTCAGCTCATGCACTCGCCATTAGCCTCTGTGGTTGGATAGGATCGTGTGTGTGTGTGTGTGTGTGTGTGTGTGTGTGTGTGTGTGTATTATTTACAATGTGATATTTAAACTTTTTAGTTCTTAGAGTTATCAATCAATGAAGAAAGTAACCAGAAATATTTAAGGATGAATAACTTCCTTTTGGAGATTAGTTAAAGCAATTGTTTGCTCTCTAATATTCCATAAGACTGTGGGACTGTAGAGAGAAAAAGAGAGAGGTATCCATAAAATAACAAATAATTTGTAAGTCAGTTAAACCAGCCTTTAATAACTGGTTTGGCATTATGTAATGAGAGAGCCTTAAATATTTATATAATTTACAACGTTTTTTTTGCTATAGTGTATTTTAAATTCATTTAAATTTTTTCTATATCCAAAAACGTATATACGTAAGTTTCATTGAAGTATTACTTGTGATAGGAAAATTCAAAGCAACGTAATTGACAAAAACAACATCTGCTTCATTATGTATTTCAGATTTATGACAAATATTCATCTATTTAAAATTATATTGACAGCTATATTAACATAAAAATCAATGAAGAAGACACCAAATTATATTTACAGTATAAATTTGCATAAAATCATATGAGCATTGTAACAATAATAATGAAATTTTTGGAATTATCCTTTTTGTCTCATTTTTTCATTTTATTTTCAATTTTTTCCTTTATTAGAATAAATTGCTTTTATAATGGAAAAAAAACATAAAAATTTTAATAACACTCCAAACCCTTGAGCTTTGAAAGACCTGTGTTAAAGGTAAATGAGTAATAACATTTCATAGTAAATAATTAATGGTTGGACTTGGTGACCTCTGCACTTAATGTAAACTGAAAACATAGCTGCAAAAAAGAGTTTGGAAAACCAAAGCTAGCAAAACTAACTGAGGAATATTTTAAGTCAAGTTTTGACCTTACAAATTTTGATTCATGGTAAACAGTTTCAAGAGTAGCACTTTGCTTGGTACCATATCCAGAGCCATAGGAAAAAATGAATGCCTAATGTTTATATTAAAATTGCTGTGCGCTAGATGCGGTCATAAGTATTGTATGTAGATTACTTATCACAACAGCTTAGAACACTCAAGTTTGCCTTTTTGAAATAAATATTCTGTTCGATCCACCAGTACTTCTTCAGGGTATCTTTACAAAAGAGTTAAAATGTAGATTAACAAACATTATTAAAATTAGACTTCTGCTTTGGTCATACAGCTAGTAAATCACAGTCTGAATTTAAACTGGTGTCTCTGACCCGAAAAGCCCACAATCTCAAGCACCTTTTTGTGCTACTTCAGTGTCAGATTGTGCAGCTTTTCTTGCATGCCTAAGGTTTATTTGTAAAGGGCTGCAGGGACATCATCTTCAATACTTGGTATTTGTAGCAGTAGTTACTTAAGTATTGTGTAACAGCCCTCTTAGCTACAGTGCCACCATCATAATACTTGCATATTCCCTTATTAAGAGCAAAAGATGTTGCAACAGTTGGGGGTAACTGGGCTGTTTTTGTTTTGGAAACCCTGAGTTATTCAGTTGTTTGGCCCTTTTTACTCAGTGTGTTTCGTAAAATATTAATAATTGCCCAGACTTCAATTTCTCTTTGCCTTTGTCGAAACAATCTCCAAATAAATCATGAGGTAATAGATACACACTTGAGATTGCTGCTGCTTGCTACCTGTTGTTATAATTTACCTTAGTTTTAGTGATGTAAAAAACCTATTTTCCTCAAAGGATTAGAGGTATTCTTGTCTATGGAAATCCAGAAAGGGAGATACTTTTTAAAAATGTGATCTTAAAGGAAAAAATATATTTCTAAAGATGATGACAATTTTATTTAAGCATTTTCATAAAAGCGACCACTTCCCCAGTGTTCCCTAGGCACAGTAACCTTGGAAGTGGGAAGAATCAAAGCTGGTCCCTTCCACTCGGAGAGAAGGCCTTCTCAGAGCAGCCAGGTGGGTAGATTTGGAAGTCATCAGGGTGGTAATGTCCATGAACGTTGGTAGATGGCTTCATAGTAGATCTGTCCAGCCATGGACACACGTCTGGTTCTGTAGTAGCATGGCAGAGTGATTGGAATACAGGATTGAAACGTGAGGACAAGTGGGCTGCAGGCAAAGGCGCACCCCTTGGAAAGCGTAAGCCATTCTAAAGAACTTGGTCTAGAGCCGTCTTCTTTTTCAGTAACCTTAAATGTTTGCTACCTAATATATGTAAACCTTGTAAGATGATATATTCTAAAAATATACAACAGATATCAGTAAAAATCAATATTCAGCTCCAAAGTTCCATATAAAGTTACTAAACCGTTTTTCACTATTTAAAAATATATGATATTAAAATAGTTCAGGGGACTGAAGAAATAGCACAAGTGTGAACCACATAAGCTGGGTGTGGTGGTACATGCCTGTCACTCCTCACTCAGGAGGCTGAGGCAGGAGAATTACTTACAGTTTGAGACTAGACTGGACTACATATTGATTTGACCAGCCTAGACTACACAGGGAGATCATAAATGAGTGAATGAATGAATAAATAAATAAATGACATTAACTAGTTGAGGATTTTTAGCAAGCCCCTGTCCTCAGTCTTGTCCTCTGGTGACAGCACATGTTAACCAGTTCAGCGTTGAAGAGCATTCACTAACTCTTCTAAGTTACTCCAGTTAGTTTCTTACTTAGTTCTGCAGGGGTTGAGTCCTCATCTTTGGGCTCCAATGGTCTAAATGTAGATGCTTATCTTGAATGGAATCATAAACATTCACTGAAACTTTAAGTTAGACTTATTTTCTTCTATCCCTTTAGCTTCAATTTACTTACATCATTAGGTAAATTATTCCTTAATGAAGTAAAATGCAGTAGAACCAGCGCTTGTCCTTCAGATGACTGAATGTGACAGTTCTTTGGTATTTCTATACAGGCTCACCGAAAATTTTCCGTAATAAGTAATATTATAAGAGATTATTATTTCCAAAGTTTCCTAAAATAATTTCCATTTATTTGTAGATGAGTGAAGGTGGCCTGCTGCCTGCTCCTCCTCCGCCATCTGCACCGAGGCCCCCTGATCCCCTGGAGGGCGGCCCCAAGAAGAGCACAGGTATGCTTGGTTCAGTACTGTCAGCAGGGTTTACTGGTCTAGGGTTTGAACTGTCAACACTTGACTTTTTTTTTTTTTTTTTTTTTTTTACTTCCAAACTCTTCCTTGTCCTTTTAAATCACGCTGTGTCCTAATACAGGTACAAAAGCACTCTGTTTGGGGGCAAAAGTCTGAATAACATGAAGCTCTTCCAGAGGCAGCATTTCCCACTTGATGTTTGCCCTGCAAGACACAGGAAACATTGTTGTCAGAATTCTGATGTTGTAGTAAGCAGTTTAGTGTATTTTATCTTATTTCCATCTGTTCTGTCTAATATAACACAAATAAGTCAGAGGGTGCCATTAAGTAAAAATTAAAAGCCTTCTTTTTCCATGAGGACATAAACATTTTTTTATAAAATTAAAATGATCCATTCAGGAGACAGAGGCAGGAGGATTGCTGTGAATTTGAGGCCAGCCTGGGCTACACAGTGAGTTCAGGACCAGCCAGATCAAAGCCCTGTTTATAAATAAAAAGAATAAAATGAAATTAATATCTCCTGTGTTTAATCACATGAAATCATGATGTAGAAGGTTGTTTGGCTTGGTGTGTCCATTGAGGGTTGTTGAAATTGAAGAAACTAGCCATATATCAGACTCTGCTTGCAGTGTGACTGATACCCTAGACATTTAGGCACTTAAGTCCGTGGAATTTTTTTTTAATGCATACATGACTTTATTCCTCTCAGCATAGAAATGAGTCCTTGACTCATTCAAAGTGGATTGTACAATTATATAATCAATGCTTAAAATAAAGAAATGGGGTAGTATATACATTTTTTCCAACTACAAGAATAGAGTTTCTATATGAGATGGATTTGATTCTGAATGCTGCTAGTAACTGTTTCCTTTCAAAGACATTGAGTTAGTCCATTTAGCTCCTCTAGCTTGATATATTAGCTGACCCATAAATGGGCACGTAATGTTTTAATAACCATATTGTATCATTTTGTGTGCCTTTACAGTACCATCTGAGATACAAGGAATAAGAACAGTTGAAATAAAAAAGGTAACTTGGTATCTTCAGCAGCATATTCATGTGTAATTTTCTATCAGTTACTTCAGTTTTTGTAGTACCTGTGTGAAAGAGATGTGTATACTGTGTAAAATCAAAATTAAAATCTCCACTGAAATTTTTAGTGATAGTGCATCACTTGAAAAATTACCATTGAGTATTCTAGATTCCCAAAAATGCATCAGCCTGACTCACACAGAATAGTCTCTTACTGGTCTGTAGGGCTTTTCCTTTCAGCAGATGCTTCCCTGTTGTTATGGAAACTTTCCCTGGTAGCCACACCCAAGAAGGAGCATAAAGCCCCCACCTACCACCATTGAGCTTCCGTTCCTGCTGAGCACTCTTCTAGGCACAGCACATCATGTTCTTTAATATTTGCTGTAGCTCTTTGTTCTTCATTTTAAATTGAAGATCTAGTGGTAGGTAGAGTGGCGTGAACTTGTTCTAGGTCACAGTGTTTGTAGGTGTAGGGTCCTGGCTTTAACCCCAGACTCTCTGAATCTATAAACTGCAGTCTTCTCACTAGTGCCACAACACGATTTACATTTGATGTTTCGTAGTTCTTTCGCTGTCCAAATAAGGCTTATTTCCTGAAGGACACTCAGGGCCTTTGTCAGAGCAAGGCAGCGTCATACTTTTGAGCTACATTTTCCACCCTCACACCTGGAACATCGGTATTAATAATAGAACATTGTACCAGACAATAATTAGTTCACTTAAAAATATCACTTTGGCCAAAATGTTGTACTTGTTCCCTGGCAGGGGCCTACTGACTCTCTCGGAATCAGCATTGCTGGAGGAGTGGGCAGCCCCCTCGGTGACGTTCCCATATTTATTGCAATGATGCACCCGAATGGTGTTGCAGCTCAGACCCAGAAACTCAGAGTAAGTTTTGATATACACTACTATAATCCTAACAAATCAAGCAGAGTTTTCTTTTATAGACCTTTAAATTGGTCACATATTGCAAGAGTTCTAAATGTTTACATCTGTTTTTAAATTAGCTAATCAAGCTATAACTACTGGGCTTGCTTTAAGTAAAATAGAACTACTAAAAGAAAGAATGAAATTATCCTGTTGAATGCAAATTTAAAAGTAAATGAAATAGGAAAATTTATAGTTGTATTTCTGTTCATTTTTACATGTTGAAGACTGTGGAAGGAGTTAAAATATTTTTAAAACACTACTGTAAAATCAGACTTCTTTCTTTTGTGATTCATGGTATAAATGCTGATTTAACCTTATTAAATCACCAAGTATTGTTTACTTGCATTTGATTATAAAATATGCAGAACTTTAATGTAAATGTGACTATCTCTACTGTGAAACTATATAGCACTTGCTTCAAAGTTGAGATGTTACCCAGGTGGACAGCCTAGTGATAGGATATATGCTAGCTGCTTATCTCTGAAATCATGTGAATATTCTTTCAAAGGTACTTAGGCACCCTACAGAAAATTGTGGTCTCAGGCCTTAAACAAAAGGCCTTCAAACAGCCAAGTTTAAGTAGCTTGTAGGTGAGAATGGTTCAGCCTCTTCTTTTTTGTTTTGTTGTGTTGTTTGTGTTTTACATGGCTGGCATCCCCATGGTCATCTGCAGGTTAGTCAAGCATTCTGCAACTAAGCTACAGCCTCAGCCCCTCAGCCTCTTTTGATACTAATTTAATAGGCTTGTACATATTCCCCAAGACTTAGAAATTATTGTTCTGTTACAATTGCTCATCTCTGTCTTCTGAAAGTGGCCAGATAAGCAGGGTTGTCTTCTAGCCAAACTTCATGAACCGAAAGAGGCGGTATGCCAGGTTTGGCCTGTGGTCCTTAGTGTTCCAATGGCTAACCTAGAATCAGCTGACTCTTGGTTACGGTGATAATGTACAGAGAAGCTTTGGTTTCCAAAGAATTTCTATCCTCTATTAATTTAATGGGAAGTAATGTCTTATTCAGGAGAATTGAAGACAAGGGAAGAATGAACCTCTCCCTTTTCTTTCCCTCCCTCCCCTGGAAATGATAGAAATAATTTTGCACAACTTCTCTTTGTGGTTGCTTCTGGGCTTCTTGGTATTAGTGGTTTCCGTAGTTATATTTTAGTGGCTGGTGGCAGTGTGTATGTGAAGTAGACTGTAAAGAAGGAAGTGACTGCTCTGGCCTCCAAGTCCCATTCTCTGTGGTTACTTTAACAGGTGGCTATTTCTGTCCCTCACAGGTTGGGGATAGGATTGTCATGATCTCTGGCACATCTACTGAAGGGATGACTCATACTCAAGCAGTTAATTTACTGAAAAATGCCTCCAGTTCCATTGAAATGCAGGTAAGGTTTTTATGCAAGCAGTGATCAGGAATGGGTAACTTAAAGATACATGGGCTTTGATCATAAAACATTGAAAATGATTAAACCTCCTGCTGTTATTAGATTTTATATCTCCCCTGAACCTAAATGATTGAATTAAGAGCTCCAAGAAAATATGTTTGAAATATATTCTATAATATTTTATCCTGACGCGTTTATTGTTTTGTACTTCACATTCAAGGAGAAACCCGGGCTTTAGTGGCAAGTGACAGAATTTTAAGTGGTGTAATTTATATTTTAATTGCAAAAGAGTTAATTTAAAAGCATCAAAGAACAGTATAGAATTAAATTTAAATATTTTTACTATCTAGACAAATAAGAGGCTTCTGAACCATATGAGTATTTTTCTTCCTCGCTGGTTGTATTTTACATTCACAAAAATAATTAAGTGGATAATGAAGTGTACATTTCGTCCCAAGTATTCTTTTTGAAGAAAACTTGCTGGTATCTCCATAGTGATGTTAACACATGTGTTTTTCTTTATATTTCTGTGTACACAGGTGGTTGCAGGAGGAGATGTGAGTGTGGGTGCAGGTCCTCAGCAGGAGCCCATCAACTCTGGGCTTCCTTGGGCTGGGCTGACGCCAAGCACTATATTTCAGGATGACGTAGGGTGACTACATTGTTTGTTATTTATGAATCAAATCTTGCTGACAGTTACAGGGAAATTTGTTCCATACTTTTAACACTTACCCAGAACAGAAATAATAGGATATGAGGTATGAAGTACAGAAACCAGGTATTTTTTGCTGTTAAACAGTTACGGCATGGATTTATTAATAGTTAATCAGAGAGATAGAGAGTACGAGGGAAAGAGAAAAAGAGGGAGACAGAGAGGAGTGGGGTGCTACTGTCTTTCCCCTGAATTAAACTCTGATTTTGGGGAGAATGTTGTAATCTTAGATCACCTCTCTTTGTGACACAGGGGAAGCCAACTAGATTCTTGGAGATTTCTAGCATTGCTCACTCATTTTCTGTATTATCCTTTTGACTGAAAAGATTTACTACATTGGATAACACTGAATAAAAGCTTTAGAAAATAGGAAGAGCGAAGAGGAGCACATTAGGATTTTTAAATAATTTGATGTAACTTTTACACTGTGAGTAATCGATTTTTGTGTCTAAGCTTGAGAGTCCTGCTGTTTACAGCTAACTCCATTATATTCATTAAACTTTAGTCATCTCATTTTAAATAAACTGAAATAAAAAACAGTGAGCATCTCTGTGCCCAGAAAACATTCCCTAAATACTTGAATTTAAGGCAGCTATAATGAATAAGAGAATTAGGGTGTTAAGTAGAATTTCATTAGATTATGTAAATTTCAAATACTGTGCACAGTATGTGCTAACATTTTAAGGGTCCCCAAGGTACCCACAGTATAATTCCTATCTGTAACAGAATTGTGCTAGCTTTAGGTAGGTGTTAGACAAATTATGTTTATGTATGTATTAAAATATATGTTATATATATATATATATATATATATGTAATTTTAATTCCAGACCTCTTTTTTTCTTCCCTTAATGTAGACCTCCTCAGTGTAAATCTATCACACTAGACCGAGGACCAGAAGGTCTAGGCTTCAGTATAGTAGGAGGATATGGCAGCCCTCATGGAGACTTACCCATTTATGTTAAAACAGTATTTGCTAAGGTGAGGTTGCAAATTTTATCCATTTTCTTTTCTCCTAAACATTCCTTCACAGTGGTCAGTGACAGGCTTATTAGTTTATGGCCTGAGGTAATGCCAAATGGTTAACAGTTGATCATTTTCTTTGTAAACAACCTGTAGGAACAAGTCATTAAATGTTTCTGGCTTTTTGGAAGTTTAGTTGTAATTGAAGAAAGTAGGCACACATTGAAACTGCATGAGAATTTTTAACAGTATACATAAATGAAGAAACTTTGGGTAGTAATAAAGCCTGTTCTTTTGAAAACAAGTTGGGCATGATTGTTGTTTGAAAGTAAGACCTTTTAAATATATAGCTGTCTGGCACTAGCATTTTTATTTTTGCATTTGTTTTGAAATATACATGTTGAGAAAAACACACAAAATATATATGCAAATGAACTAGTAGGGAATTTTAATTTTTATTGAATAAAATATAAAAATTACTAAAATGAATATGAAGAGTAGCCAGCAGAACCTTTGTCTGTGACAATTTTGCTGTTTTTAATAAAGGAATTTGATACTTTTATAAAAGAAAAGCATTTTATATATATAGTATCCTAAGAATGTTTAGAATAAGAATAAAATTGTGATGCTCATGAAGCTACATTTATCTAAACCTATATAATATGATTGCTAAGGCATATTTGTTAAAGCATATCTTTAGAAGTTACAAAATTGTGCACAATTTTCTGTAGAAGAAATAGAATCTCCGCATTTTGCAGTGCAGAGGAGCACAATTTATGACAACTGTTTAATTTTTTTTAATTGAGACAGTGTCTTACTCTGTAGCCCAAGCTCATCCTGAACTCTGTGTGGAGCCAGGCTGGCCTTGGACTCAGGGCAATCCTCCTTTCTCAGCCTCCAGAATGCTAGAATTACAGGCATGTGCAACCACACCCAGCTTATGTGGTGCTGGGGAATCGAACTCTGGTGCTTAGAGCTTGCTAGCCAAGTACTTTGACCTCTGAGCCGTTCCTCCAGACCCATGTTTAAATTCTTTATATGAAGGCTTTAGATTAGTGCCATGATCTTATAATTTATGGTGGTTTCATATTATTATATTGGAAAAAAGTACTGTTCTCAAAAATTGTAAAATGTACTAGAGCAGACTAGCTATAGGCTTAATCTGTGACATTTTGGGAAAAGCTCTTGATATGTCCAAATTTTTTTTTAAAGGCAATATTTGCCACTGAATAGAAAAGTTTTACAGTCCTTTTCCTCAGCATAGGAACAATTAATTTAAGGCATACTAGTTAGAACATGTTTTAAGAATTTCTTCATTATGTATTCCTCATTAACATTTCCATATTTTTAATCTTATATTTAATTGCACAATTGTCTTCTATGCCTTACGATGTGATTCTTTTTCAAAAATCCATTTACCCTTAGAAGTAAGAACCAAGACAGCTTGGATATCCTTTTCAATGCCACAGAAAGAATTAGAATTAGCCATTTTTGTGAGTGTGTGTGTGTGTGTGCTGTGTATATCATGTGTGTTTTGTTTTCTGCAGTGCTGGGTATGGAATTTAGGGCTTCTTGGGAGCTGGGCAAATGCTACTTCATCAGTCCCAGTGGCAGCATTTTAAATCAGCATTGCACCTTACTTAGCCCGCCCATGTTGACCTCACTTGCACTTGATGCTTCTGTAACCTTTGAGGATTGTCATCTTTCATGCCCTTGTCCTAAGAAACTACTTTTGTTTTTACCTAAAATTTGGGCTCCTTTCTGTAGGTGTCTTTTTACAGGATAGAAAAATTCCTAGATTCTATTAAATCATTCCTCCTAGGCAAATTTCCAAATATTCTTTTGAATTTGATTTTCAACCAGCTGCTGTGCTGAACAGCCAAAAAACCATTCAGCTAATCTGTTGCTTGCTAACTTGTCTCCCAAGTTGGAATCTCAAATCTAAAACTATCAGGGAGAAAAGTATGCTTTGGGTGAGCTCGCCATTGCTTCATGGCTGTGGAGAACCCAGAACAATGTGTGTACACGCAGAGCAATTTGTATTGTTGTCTACATTTTCTGTGGATACCCGTGAAGCTGCTTCTTTGAGAAGTAAACAAGCTCACTTTGTAATTGCAGGGAGCAGCATCAGAAGATGGACGTCTAAAACGGGGTGATCAGATCCTTGCTGTCAACGGACAGAGTCTAGAAGGGGTAACTCATGAGGAAGCCGTTGCCATCCTTAAGCGGACAAAGGGCACTGTCACTTTGACGGTTCTTTCCTGAATTTCAAATTCTCAGTTCCTGCTCACTGTAAGAAGAATGGCGCAGTCCTGTGGATGACTTGTCTTACACTGTGTTCATGTGGTCTTCAAAACTAAAGGGGAAAATAACTTTGAATTTGTCTCAACATTATTTTTCCTAACCCCCTTGCATTTTGTGAACCTAAACATTTAGAGAAGGAACATTTATATGTCAATCGAGTTTTTCTTTTAAAAGATATCCAATGTTTTATCATCACATGAACAAAAAGTATTATAAGCTGTTTGCTAATAGAAAAAGAAAAAATAATTCTAAACCTAAACAAGGGACTTGGCTGCTGTAAATTAGGGTGAGAAATGTATAATAAAGAATAATATCTTGGGAAGTTCTATAAATTCTTCAGTTTGACAGTCCATCTTTTCCCCACCCCAAACTCAAAAAAAGAGTCCTAATAACTACTCTCAGTATTTTACTGCTTTGAATGTTTTTAAAAATTATACCTTACCACCTCTAATATGCACATTTTTTCCTGCTAAAATTATTTTCTATGATTAAGTAAATAGAAAATATATGAAGTGATTCTAAGTTTTGTAAGGAAATCCTGTTTAATAAACACCTCAGTGTTCCACTTCTGACCTGCTGTAAAACACTGTCTCACTGCTGTACGTAGGTGAAGATGCTATTCCGCATCAGCACTTGCATATCTGCAAGCAACGAAGCTAATCGTTGAGGAACATAGGGTCTATGATCTTTTAGTGCTGATATTAACAACCGATGTGGCACTAAAAAAGGTGCTAATGCACTGTGCAGTTTGTTTTCAATTAGTATTAATCTTAACAACAGAGAAAGAAGCAATGTGTCAGTAATTATTTTGGTTGTATGCCATTAGTAAATTGGTAGAAAAATTAAGAAGATTAACATAACTTCAGTTCGTTGCTTTATATTAACATCTTACAATACAATAGTTTAAGACTAAAGGAAACAGATGGAACTGTTTATTGAGACAACTGGTGAGAAATTATCTTGTGTTCCCATTTTAGAGCGTGAAACTCCCACATTAGAATATATAAAGTTGCTTTAAATATTATCTATATTTGTAACAAAAGTAGTGTACAGATATTTTATTACAGCATGTTGTGTAAATGCAGAATTAAAGTGAATAAATAAGGTTTAGTGGTGCGCACATTTTAAAAAGGCGGCATTTTTTTTTCTTTTGGGGGGGGAGAAGCTTTATTGTTAAACACTATTTAAAATTGATTTTATCACGTCTGACTGGATCTTCTGCTATCCATACCTATAATCAGAATAACTTGGACAACACAAAAAGCTCAGTATTTTTCTGGCCTTGACAGTATTTCCTACCACCAGAGATTCATAGGCTCCTCGTGAAGCAGAGGAAGATGACATTATAATATGTCCTGTCTGTATATTTTTATGGGATACTGTTAATGTAGTGATATTATCAGTTGTTTTTAAGTTAGTAAAGAGCTAATGTATATTCATCTGGAAACAAACATAGTGAAAAGTATTTATTTTAATAAACATGAAAAGTCTGGTTTGAACACTTAGCAAAGAATTTGTAAACTATCCTACCGAGTCTGCCCCAAATTAGCTGATAAGAATATACTTTGATTATACATTAATTTCATCTATCAGATAATAGGTTATTTTGTCAATAAGCTCCTATGTAGTCCTAAAACATGAGAAAGTATTTTTATATGAGTGATGAAAACAAGGAAAGTACTGTCCTGTACTTGTCTGTACAAAATGATTGATAAAAATACACCCTGCAAAAATTCTGGGGATGTACTTCTCAGCCACTCCTTGTAAACTGAGCTGCCTTCGTGGCAGGCTGCTGGAAATGGTTGACTAGGTCTGTTAAGTTCAATCTAAGGATGTTCGTGGAGAAAACTATTTATACCAGTGTAATAGAAGAGAAAGTTACCCAGTCAAATTAAAGTTATTATGTAGGAGTACCCCCCGAAGAAGAGAGCAGTCCAATGGGTATCTATCTTGGCTGACATAGTATGCCTACAGAATTCATGTCCACCAGGAATCTCAGAGCATGATCTTTGGAAATGGTATCTGTAGATGGGATTATTTGAAGTTGTACTAGAATAAAGTAGAGTCTATCTTTTGACTGAAACATAGGAGAGGAAAGCCACGTGAGGGTGGAGACCAAGAAACGAGTCAGGGAACGCCTGGACCAGGCAGAGATGGAGAGGCCAGGACTTTTCCTGGGGTCTGCAACAGGAGCCTGGCATTGTGGCACCATGATCTCAGACTTCTGTACGCCGGAACTCAGAGAGAATCTTTTTTTTTTTAAGCCACCAGTTTGTGCTGTTTGTTAGAGAATCCTCAAAAAACTGATACTGTATATCTTGAGTTACTGTCATTGTGCCTGCCTCAGAGGAGAAACTGATCTGCTGTTAATTAACAGACTGGATTGCTATTAAAAATAAAAGTGCACAGGAGGGAAGAGTGATGGAAACAAGGAATAAAGAGGGAATAGTCTGAAAGGAAATTACTATAGATTCATCAGCACTAGAGAGAAATGAGAGAGGCTTGTACATCTTATATAACTTTCTGGGAATGGAAGAGTTCACTGTGGTTAGGAAAAAGAGCTTGAGCAAGCAGTCTAAATAAACACTGGTAGTCCAGTGCACCCAAGACAGTGGATGGCCATAATGGGTCCAGTTATAATTGTTTGTTGGATTAAATCAGACCAGAGAAAACACAGAGTTCCTGGGGGAGGGCGATTTTCACTACTGGGGAGGATAATGGCAGTCTTACTAGAATGTCTCATCTCAGCCTGACTGGGGTAGGTGGGGGACACGAAGGCGTGGCAAGTCGGCAGAGTCTGCGTGTCAGAAGAGTTATGGGGCAGGAAGCAGGAGATGAATTATGAAGGACGAGAAAAAGGAGCACTGTTATTTTCGTCTTATAAACCTTGACAAAGCAAATTTTGATGGCCATGAAGTAGCACAGGGCTCTTCCTGGCTCTGAGATAGAATTAAGCTTCCTTGGGACAGGTCACTAGTTTGCTGTCTCAGTGCCAGGGAATGATTTAGCTCCACTCTTCAGCTCTTAGAGTGAATGGAGAAGTTGAAAGGATGCCTGGCGGCAGACAAGAGGAAAATCGGTTTTTTGAGGTGTGGGACTGTCAAAACCATCACCACCTGCTTTCAGCAGCCCTGGCATACTGTTTCATGCCCGTGAAAGATGTTCTGGAATGCATTGGATCTGTGCAAAGATGTCAAAGGGAGCTATTTGTGAAACAGGATGGGTCTCCGTTACTATGGCCATCAAGAAAATTTCTGAACTAAAATGTGAAATCTAGAGAAAACATGTTCTTGAAGTGATTTGTTAATGCTTTATATCGCGGCTTATTTTCCTTCCAACTACAAGACCTCCATTTCATCCATGTAAAAGTCAGCTACAAGAAAAACTGGTTTGCCTAAGCATTTTAATTGTCAGCCTGGTGCTAAAGATTCAACAGTAGTTCCTAAAATTAAATCTGTCAAGGAGGCAGATCTATGGTAATGATATCAAAATTATTTCACTGAAGATATTTCTCAAAGACTGCCTTAAGGACAAGTTCCAACATGCTCGCTTATCATGGAAATTTTTTGAAAAATTTTGCAATTGTAAACAGTACCTGATATTTTCTGTCCATTACTCTATCCTCCAGATATGCATATGTTCAGAAACACACATAGTTATCTTTAGAAAACATACCTTTTGAAAACATCTTTAGAAACATATCTTTAGAAAACATGTTCTTTTCTTGGTTTCTAAAAACTATGATTTCTCAGCTTATTCCACCTTGAAACATTAGGCAAAATTCCACTCTTCTGAACTTGTTTAACCTTAGTGACTCTAATTCCATTGAATAAAATTTACATATTTACTTTGATGTGGATATAATGGTATATAAAGTACTAATACCATGCACAGAATAAACATGAAATATTTGTAATTATATTTATTGTACTAGGAAACATAAATATACATTTAATACCTTTAGTCTTCAGTTTTCATTCTTGAACAATTATGTCCTTTTCCTCTGAAGATGCAAATCAGTATACATTAAACTTCACAGAATTTCAGCTTTTTTGCTTACAACCCTCCTGATGTTTTCTCATTTTTCTTGTGATTGTACTATTCATTACTGAATATTTTTCTTTGTTTTTTTAACTCAAATATGCTTAAAAGAGAAATTGAGGCTGGAGGAAAAGTACAGCGGCTAGAGTGCTTGCCTAGCAAGTGCAAGACCGTGAGTTCAGTTCTCCAGTGCCACTTAAGCTGGGTGTGGTGGTGCACACAGGTAATCCAGAACCAGAAGCTGAGGCAGGAGGATTGTGTTGAGTTTGAGGCAAGTCTGGTGAGTTCAGGACCGGCATGGACTGAGAAGGAGAACTTGTATTTAAGATAATAATTATAATAGAGATTGAATCTCACTGCTTTGCATTAGGAAACCAGTACCATTTGCCATAAATACAAAGTAACTGAACAAAGGCTCATAAAGCAAGAGCTGAAAAAATTTATCAAGGCATTTTTTGTCTACTGAAAGTCATAACTTGAGGCCTACTCTCTTTGTTAGAAAAGGATAATTGCAGAAGCTAGCACGGTGTCAGCAACTCCACGGAGATTTCTTTAACTGCGAGGAAGTGAAAGGTATTTATTTTCTTATTTTGTGATCTAGTTTTTTCTAGTGTCTTAACAGGGCACCTTACAATGGTGATATAATGAGGATCTTCCTCTTTGGCAAAACTGCAATACCAAAATGAAGAAAGCTGTATTTATAGGACTCCTTTTCGTAACATATGAAAACCATCCATTGGCTTCTAGTATTAAAGATGTACTTCACTACAGAGGTTAAAAAAAAAGGCTAAAATTGTGTTTATCTTATAAAGGCTTTTACTTAAATCATAATTGAGTTGTTGTGTCCAGTATTTGATTTTTGATGATCTGAGTTTGAAATTAAGGACAAATGATGTGAACTAGTGAAGTAAAATTTTATTTTGTAGTAATATTAAATAAAGCTAACACCTTTGGTACCTGTGGGGGATTGCAGCTGGCAGGCATACTGAATTATGTACCCTGCTGCCTCTAAGTATACAGGTACCATCTCAAACCAAATATAAAATGTACTCATTCACTGGCTTCAGAAAAGCTTGGGTAAGGCCACTCAGTACACAGCACGCACACACACAAAACATACACACAAAGCAGTGCTTAACATTCTTATTTTGTAAAGAAATTATAATTCTATAAGTTAGACCCCTCAAGTTCAAAGACCCAATTAAAAGATGGGCAATGGAAATGAATAGGCAGTTCTCAGATGAAGAAGTTCAAATGGTCAGTAAATACCTGTAAAGATGTTTAGCATCATTAGCCATTGAGAAATGAAAATGAAAACATGTCTAAGGTATCTGTCCCAGAATGGCATAGATCAAAAACTCAAAAAAGCAATCAATGCCAGCAAGTTTGTAGGGGAAAAAAAAAAAAAACCAAAACCCTCCTGCACTGCTGGTGGGACTGTAAACTGGTTCGATCACTAAGGAGGGCAGTATGGAAATCCTTCTAAAGGACGAATATAAATATATTGTTGGATCTAACAATACCTCTCCTGGGAATCTTTCCAAAAATGAGTTAAAAGCAACATGTAACAGAGATACATGCATACCCATGTTCATAGCAGCACAACTAACAATAGCCAGAAAATAGAAGACACCAAAATACCTATCAACAGACCAATGGATACAAAAATTGTGATATATGTACACAATGGTGTACTACTCTTCTGTAAAGTCAGATAGCTTTGAGACTTTTGTAGGTAAATGGATTCATCTTGAGAACATCATGCTCAGTGAAATGAGTCAAATGCAGAAGGTTAAGTATTCAATGATTTCTCTAATATGAGCAACCCAGAATAAAGTCATTTCATAGAACCACATGGGGATGATAGGAATTAGGGGCGAGGGGAAGGGACTGTGATTTTGATGCAATATGTATGTGCACAAAATACTCGAGTCCAGTGTAAACATTATGTATTGCAAATATACATATTCATGCTGATAAAATGGGAAAATTCTATACATTAAATGAAATAGTTAAGTATTTATCTGGCTCTTAAAACAACATGATTACAGACATGGTCTTTGTTCTTTCTACAGATACTATGTTTCTGCTAAACTTATTAGAAAAAGACTATCCTCCAGCAAGTAATGAAGCACTTAGATGTAAGTTTTCATTTTTATTCATTATACATCTATTTAAAAGGATAATTTACTAGTGAAATCCCAAACAAGTTTATTTGGCTTCTCTGAGTATAAATTGGATTAGTCAATTATTGCTCAGATATCTACAAACTCAGTCAATTCTTGAAGTAACTTTCCTAGAAAACATTTTTGCCACAACTAAGTGTATAGATAGTATGTTTATTACAGAATATTCAGTAAGAAGACTTGCTTTTTAAAACTTACTGTGAGTTCTGTTCATTAAAGGATGAATTCCTGTGAACTGTTCACTTATTCATTTAGAGACAAGGTCTCACTCTATGGTCCAGGCCGGTACTGAACTCACCGTGTTTCCCAGGCTGGCTTCAAACACATGCCAAAGTGCTTCAACTATAGGCCTGCACACCATGCCCAGCTTCACCTTTTACTTAGGATAAAATAAGTCAGGCACTTAAAATTTAACATATGTAACACCAATAGATAGATAGATGAATGAAGAATATGTAGCATATCAAAATATGCATAACTGAATATTACTCATAAAGAAGAATAAATTTGAGTTCCTTGTAGGAAAATGGGTGCACCTTGAGATCATAATGCTAATTGATAAAAATCAGACAGGTTAAATATCACATGGTTTTGCTAATATGAAAAACCCAAAATCTAGGTAATTTAGAGAGCAAAATAAAGAAGAGATGATAGACATTAGAGGTAGACTTTTCAGAGATGGGAATGTATTGAGGATGGGGAACAAGAGGTCAGAGGCGAAGAGGAATTAGCTAGATGGGAGAGGTATATGTACCGTTTCTCCAAGATGAATATAATTATGAATATAATTAGATATCACATACATCTTCCAAATTAAAAAGTCAAAAAGGGGATTAGAGTCACAAATCAGGTGTTTTATCTTCCTCTCAGGGTTTTAAAAGCAAAAAATGTGTCCGTAAAGTACTATGTTAAATGTTCACCATTGTTACGTCATTAGCTCAAACCCACATTTATGGCTGTTTCGATTGAAAGTTACCAAACTCACCAAGGCACTCTCTATACAAATATGCTGCTATTTTCTTGTTATATAACCCAAAATTAAATAATTCTACTGATAGAATACTTGTGAATAATATATCCCACAATTTACCAAAAGTGTGAAATGTCATATTATTATTTAACTTGCAAGATCAGATCAAAATCATTAAAGCTGAAGTTTCCATGAAATAAAAGGACCTGGTGTGAAGCAAGTTCTACAACTATCCGCAGTGTGGCTAAAGAAGAGTCAGAAATATGTCCGAACCTAAGAGAATATTCATAACAGAAATTTTTTGGGGAAAAGCATATATTGTTTCTATTGAAGCTACATTTGTATGATGATTTAAATATGCAGGGTTTTCCAGTGACTTGTGTTGCAGGCTTTATTCTCAATGCAATAACATTCAGAGGTGGGTTCTAAAGGAATCATCAGGTTGTGAGGGCTCTGACATCAAATGGACTGCTCAACTGTTAAGATAACAATATGATGGCATTATTGGTGAATGATGGAAACAAAGGGGGCCCTAGCTGAAGAGGTGGGTCATGGAAGTGAGACCTTGGAAACTGTATCTGACCCTTTGTCCGTCCTTGCTTCCTCAAGGCTATGAGATGTGCAGCTCTAAGCTACCCATCACACCTCTGTGACATTCTGCTAAGATATTTCTGGTTGCCACAGTACTAACAGCAGTGGAGCCAGCTGATCCTGGACAAAAGCCTTTGAAACCTTATCTAAAATAAATCTGTCCTTCTCTACAGGGATTTCCTCAAGTATTTGGTCATAGTGGCAAAAATGCCAGCACATCTGGCTATAAATAAGAAGGCCAGGACTGCACACAGTAGAAAAGTTTGGGACAGGAGGAAGGCTCTAACAGAGATGTACTTGTTGCTTCTGGACTGAGGCCAGGAGTCCAGAATGTTCATTTATAAGAAGGATAAAATGTCACTTGGTGGCCAGTTGCCTGCAATTTGAGTCAAGGTTTCAGTGTATATTCAGGAATGTGGAATAGTTTTATTGTTTGGCCCCTCACAATTAACAGATTAAATTCTGTTGTCACTCCTCTGTCCTCTGGCCTTTGACATTAAGTTTAGGACATCACCAAATTTTCCACAAATACACACTTTAAAAAGAAGGAAAATAAATCACAATTGTTTATAGAAAAACCCTCATCCACTCATAGCATGAATTTTCATCAGTTTTATCATTGCTGTGCCTTGGACTTAGCATTTTGCATGATGCTGGTTCATCTACCTTATAGATTCATTACTGGAAACAAGAGCACAAAGTTTGATCAGAAATGTAATGGTGGAATGAGAGAGGGAAAGAAAGGACAAAGAAAGAAAAAGGAAGTTTAGAGGAAGTAGGTAGATCATTTGCTTCTAGACAATTCTTATAATATTTCCACAATTTTATATGAGAGCTGTATATCAACTTACTTCCTCAGTCAGTGAGCAGGTCCAGTTCTAACTTTTGGATGAAAGTCAGTGTTTACAAAACTTGCTGATGGCATAGCTCAATAGTTAAAGCAATTACCTAGCAAGCACAAGGTGCTGGGTTTAATTCCCCAGCATCACGTAAGCCAGAGGTGGTGATGTACACCTGTAATCCCTGCCTTCCAGAGGCTGAAGCAGGGTTGCTTTGAGGTCAAGGCCATCCTGGCCTACATACTGAGTTTAGGACCAGCCTGGATCATAGAGTGAGACCTTGCCACAACAAACAAACTATATATATATATATATATATATATATATATATATATATATATATAACATCTTACATTCAATTACAAAGAGCTTCATAAATATTTGCTAAGCAGTGAATATGAAGTAAAGATTACAAATAAAAATGAGATGATCATTTAGAGACAGACTTGGGCCAGAGAATAAACCAAGGACAATGCCAACAGGGACCAACATCAGTTCCTTACATATGGTATGATTTTAACCCCTCTGGAATGTAAAATCTTCTCAACTGCTTCCCGTGGTAGCCTTTATTATAATATTTTCAAAGGTGTAGCATTATGTAAACAAACAACTCTTGATAGATTTTAACAGCCAAGTATTAAAAATCTATTTAACATTTCCTTTAGGTAATAATGATGATCAGAATAGTCCAAAACAGAAACCAGCTAAAGAAATAAGTATTTCCTTTGTCCTTTAGTCTGTGAGCCATCTAAGTCCTTTGAGAAGCATCTGGATAGATGGTATGCGATGCAGAAGCGAAATAAGGCAAAATCTGGACATTCCAGGAGATGTTAATTCCTGTTTTAGATTATTAATTAAAATTGGCCCAATCTCTGAATATTTCTTTATACCTGGCTTGAAAAACAATAAAAAAAAGTATAAAGCAAAAACCAAGTGCACAGAGCAACACATTTTATTTCTAAAGTGTTTTCCTGTCTTGGGGCGGGGTGGTATTTTTTAACTTGTGTCCTATATACAGCTTGGACAATGAATTTTATTTTTTTTTTCCTGGGAATAGATGATTAATTGGAAGCACATTCACTATAACAACATCATTAGTGACATGTGCCCTTAACTTTTCTTCTTCTTTTCCAAACAAACTACTCCCTCCTTGGGAAAACAAAACAAAAGAAAAAAAGTTCCCTTACATTTCCAAGGTATCTTGGTGTGATTTTGTCACTTACTTTAGGTTTTTTTTTTTTTTTTTTTTTGGGGGGGGGTTGATGTTGTTGTTGTTGTTGGTTTTGAGACAGGGTCTCACTCTGTAGCCCGGGCTGGTTCTTAACTCACTATGGAGCCCAGGCTGGCCTTGGACTCACAGCAGTCATCCTGCCTCAGACTCCTAAGTGCTGGGATTATAGGCGTGTACCACCACACCCAGCTTATGTGAAGCTGGGGAATCAGGTACTTAGCACTTGACTTTGCACTTGTGTTATCTTCACTCTTGTTCATATCATAGGAAGAACAATTCTTTGCTCTTTAGAGAAACCAGTGAAGTCTAAGTTCCTGATAACGAAAGGGTATTATCACATAAAATAAGAAGCCCACTTCCAGAGAATGCACTGGGAAATGAGGCCAGCCAGTGGAGCCTCCAGTAAGCCCAGGCCGAGCCTTGGATGCAGTGCTGCTCTACCAGAGGCTGGAGAACTACAGCTTGGTCTCAGGACTGGCCCAGTTTCATCTAGACTTAATGTTAACAACCCGTTCTTGACAAGGAGGGAAACAAAGGCCACATGTGTTCAGTGGCCAGGGGTTCCAATAAATGCCCTTCCTCCCATCACATGCCAATCTGCCATCTTCTGTAGCCAGTAAGCCTTCTAAGCCTTTTCTCTTTTTCCCCCCATTTTATTGATATGTACAAGTGCAGGATTTAAGGTTTACAATGGAGTTAAGCATTTTATGCACATATGTATCTTGTCAAGGTGACAAGGGCTTTCCCACTCTCCTTTTGTCCCTCCCCCTACCCTCCCTTCCCTCCCTCCTCCCCACCCTGTCCCCCTCTTTTGCTTTGTCTTTCGTCTAAAGTTCCATGAGATAGTTGTGGTCTGGGTCTCTCATATCAGAGAGACCATCCAATGTTTCACCTTCTGCTTCTGACTCACTTCACTAAGCATGATATTCTCAAGTTTCTTCCATCTGCCTGTGAAAACCTCCACGCTGTTGGACCTTACAGATGCGTAGTATTCCATTGCGTATAAGTCCCACAGTTTGTGTATCCACTGGTCTGTTGATGGGTATTTTGGTGACTTCCGTATTCTAGCTATTGTTGGTTGTGCTGCTGTGAACATGGGTATACATGTATCTTTGCTGTATGTTGTTTTGGCCTCTTTTGGATATATTCCCAGGAGGGGTGTCGCCGGATCAAAGGGGATATTTATTTCTAGTCTTTTGAGAGCTCTCCATACTGCTTTCCAGAGTGGTCGAACGAATTTACATTCCCACCAGCAGTGCAGGAGGGTTCCTTTCTCCCCACAGCCTTGCCAGCACTGATTGCTATTTGACTTGTTGATAAAAGCCATTCTCTCTGGAGTGAGATGGTATCTTAGCGTTCTTTTGATTTGTATTTCTCTTATGGCTAGAGATGTTGAGCATCTTCTCATGTATCTATTGGCCCTTTATACTTCTTCGTGAGTGAACTGCCTCTTCATTTCATTTGCCCATTTTTCAATAGGATCCTTTATTTTGGTGGGCTTAATTTTCTTTAGCTCCCTATGTATTCTAGTTATGAGTTTCTTATCTGAGGTGTTGGTGCTGAATATTTTGAGCAAGAACTCAGAAAAACAATTCCATTCTCAATAGCTCATCAAAAAATTAAATACCTAGGAGTATACCTAACTAAGGATGTGAAGGACCTATATAAAGAAAACTACACTACATTGAAAAAAGAAGTTATAGGAGACACTAGAAAATGAAAAGACATCCCCTGCTCTTGGATAGGCAAAATAAATATAGTCAAAATGAATATACTACTGAAACTGATCTATAGATTCAATGCAGTTCCTATCAAAATACCTACAAGTTTCTTCAAAGAACTTGAAACAACAATTCTTAAATTCATATGGAACCAAAAGAGACCACGAATAGCCAAAGCAATCCTGAGCAACAAGACCAAAGCAGGAGGCATTACAATCCCAGACATCAGGCTATACTATAAAGCCATAGTGGTAAAAACAATTTGGTACTGGCATAAAAATAGATAGACCAGTGGAACAGAATCAAGGATGCATAAACAAACCCAAATACCCTCAACTACCTAATTTTCGACAAAAGGGCCAGATCCATACAATGGAAAAAGGACAGCCTGTTCAACAAATGGTGCTGGGAAAACTGGACATCCACATGCAGAAGAATGAATCTAGTCACACACCTATCACCATGCACCAAAATCAAATCAAAGTGGATTAAAGACCTAGACATAAAAAATGAAACACCAACCTTCTAGAAGACAAAATAGGTAAATATCTAAAAGACATCGGGGTAGGCAAAGACTTTCTAGACAAGACACCAAGAGCAAAAGAAATTATCCCCATTATCAACAAATGGGATCTTGTCAAATTAAAAAGTTTCTGCACAGCAAAGGAAACTGTCAACATTGTAAATACTCATTTCTACCCATAGTTTATTTCTTGTCACTTTTCTTCTCTCTCTCTCTCTCTCTCTCTCTCTCTCTCTCTCTCTCTCTCTCTCTCTCTCTTTCTCTCTCCCTCTCCTCTCTCTTACTTCTCTCTCCTATCTCGCTCTCTTCCAGGCTGTCCTCAAACATGGCAATCCTCCTGCCTCAGCCTCCTGCCCAGTTCTGGCCACCTTTTGATCCCTTCTGCTTTCTTTTGGTCCTTCTGTACATTTCTCATACCCGTGTCATTTATATGGTCTCCTGGGACACTAAGGTTATCAGGCCAGTTTTTTATAAAAGTAAGATTGGTAGTTCATCATAATTTATATTCAAAGAAAAAGTTTTCTAGAAATATTGCAGATACGTAGTTAAGAAGTCGTGAGAGTCCCACCAGTTTAGCTTATCCCCGATGTCCTCTTTGACTGTCACCTTTCCTGCATTGCTGCCCAGTGACCATGTGACTCCGCTGATACCCTGCCCCCGATTTCTATTGGAAATGCCCTGAAATCAGGCACAAGGCACGGAATGAACTTCAGATCATTGCTAGATTCTTGCCCTCATTAGTTTATGCTGCCAGTTATTCCTCACTCCTTCCCTGTGTTCTTGTAATCCTTGCCATCCCTGGGGTTTTTCCCTGTAAGCCCCACCCCCACCCCACTTAGGCACGGAGAATGCCATTCTCAGTGGCTGGCTAGAAAGGGTTCCTAAAGTTTCCTCTAACAGTGGTGCTTGTGTTGCTCAGTCACAACAGACAGATAAATAGATGGATAGATATGTATACATAATCTGGACAAGAATTGAAATCAAGGGAGATGTTTATTAGTTTTGGGGAATTAACTGAGTGTTGTGAAGAAAAACGTCCATGCAGTATGTAACATTCAGGAAACATGGAGCTGGAGAGGGATTCCCAGGTCAACTTTTGGCTTACTCACTAAGTTACAGCACAATAATTTAGCTAATTTGGAAAGCTAGCCTCTTAATGGTTAATTATGTTTCTCAGCTGGCTATTCCAGCTTGGAACATTCTTGTACATGGGTGTATTTTAATATCCCCAGTATCCATCTAGCTTGTTAAATTTGACCAAAATATTAGTCATATACCTTGGGCCAAGAATGCTGTAATTCAAAAGCAAATAACTAAATAATAGGCCTGGAAGTGCTTGCCTTTAAATAAGATTAAAACATTCAAATCAGGAAAGAATGTAATCCAACCCCTTAATTTTATAGATGAGCCATATTCAAAGTTGCCAATAATATCTTGCAAAACTGGAACTAAAATTCAACTTTACTGACAATGAGTAATGCTTAATTTAACATAAGTACTAGCAGGTAACGTTTTTAGAAGAATTCAATACTTAAATAATTTATAATAATAATGCTTTACCATGTTAGCATAATTGAAGGAAATTAGCCAAGCATTAAACTGTACATTTGAAGCTGGGGTGAGGGAGATGGATGGGTAATAGCTGGTGACTGTCAGGAATTTATTGAGCAGTTCTCACAGAAATTCAGACATTAAACCATTTTCAGTTCCTTCCGCAGGAAGCTGCCTGAAAGGCCTTTAGCTCCTGCTCTTTCCTTGACAAGGAGGAAGCTGCAAATGAACAACTCACTTAGCAAGTATTTAAGGTCCAGAGATTTTTACATCATGCCTGAGAGTTGGAGCTGGCTTAAACTGTCTACCCACAGCAACACCCGGTAGATACCCATAGCGGCCTGTCATCATACAGCCTTCATGGTCTTAGGCAGCCACGCAGGAACAACACTAACAAACACGAGATTTTCACTATCCTTGTGTTTATTATTGCTGTGACAGCATAAGCTTGACTAAATAAATATCTGTCTGCATAACAGTGATTGCCATGGAAAGTTACGAGACAACCATGTTGTAATCACGTAATGTTTTATGCAGGCTAAAAACTTGATGTTTTGTGCATTGTAGAGTCATCTGGAGTAGATGTGACTACAAAGCAAATTCAAAACGGGAAGTGGGTGAGGAATGTAGCTTAGCACTACCACTAGCATGTTTTCAAGTTTTCTTTTTAATTAAATACCAATGAAGGGGAAAATTTAGAAGCAAAAGTACTAAGAATTAATCTATCTGAAAGATTAAGTAGCTTTACACCCTCACTAAATTACAAAGCTCAATTTACTGCAGTCCGGGTTGGAATGTGACTGTGGCTTAGTGTGCAGGCAGTGCATCGCTGACACCTTCCTTGGTCTTTTAAGATGTAAGTAGGAAGCTGATGCCTACAAGGAGTGCAAGCTACTTGAGAAAAATGTGTACAAGGCAATGAAAGTCTGCTTCTGAATTGGGGAGAGGGTCCCTACAGCACCCGTTCTGGTCGGTATTTCCCTCGATGATCGAAATAAATAAATGACAAGCTGCTAATTAAGATGGGTAAAGTGTAGATGTTCCAGACACTCCAGGTAACATTGTCACTCCTTTAGACTTTTCCAATTCTCCTAGAAAAAATAAACTCAAGAGAATTAAAACCAGTCTGCAGCACAGTTTCCTTTTTCTAGAGTCTGACCACGAGAGGGCAATAGAGTCCATGCTACTCCCGATTTGCTCTTTTCCCGCCCCCACTACCCGAGCTCTCCCCTCTGCCCCACTGCGTGTTTCTCTTTCCCCGAGTGACCATGCAGACTCTTCAGAAAAGAGGATCCTCCTCGTTTTTAAAATTTCAGAACATACAATTTCTTAAAACCTTGTACAATCCACACCCTTTCCAGATTTTGTGTGATGATGTTTTGTTTCTATGAAAATGCTTTTTTCTTTATGTGAATGCTTTGGGCAGAAAATAAGGAAATGGCCAAAAGCTTACATGACCATGAAGAAAAGTAATAGCAATATCTGCCAGTTGTTCAGCAAAGCTTCCATTTGTGAAAACTTAATTTGAGACCGTTAAAAAGGTAGAAAAGCCAGGGTATTTATATTCTGAATAAGAAATTTCATATTTAAAAAAACACTTAACATCCACATGAAGTATGGAGACGTGTGTGGCTTCTTGGTCCTCTTGCCATTGTTTGTCATTGCTAGAATTTGGAAGAAAAAATGCCCTTTCAGTACTTTCTTTCCTATTTTCCTTGATTTGTCTACTCTCTAAAGCCTTCATTTCTGGTAAAATAAAAGATTTGGTTGGAATTTTTCTCTGACTTGAGTTAAATAAGGTTTGTCCGTGCTTATTTTGTGTTTCATTCGATAAAGAAAAGTTAGTGTCATACTTCACTGGTGAAAGCAAAATCATTCCCTCTGTCCCTTCTCCAGCTCTGTGGACCATCCCCTCTGCTGTCTGCAAAATCTTAGGCACAAATAGTTCTCCACAGACTTCCATTATAAAAGAGAATTTAGTTGATATCTTTGACTGTAAATCGCTTAGAATTAAGATTTTTGGTAAACATACTTATCAGGGTGTTAATTTTACTTGCTAAAGAAATTTCATGAACATTTGGAAGAAATATGAAATCTCATGCTGAGAAATCTCTTTTTTAAGAAAAATGCTATTAGACATGGCTAGACCTTATGTTATGTATTTGAATAACTATCTCTCCTAAACAAAAGTACTGGGCATAGAGTGGGCACTCAGTTGCTCCGGCAAAATCTGTGTCTTTTGAGCATTTTAAATTCCTGAAACTGTGTTAGGTGCACCTATTCCTGATAGTAGCTGAAAGAGTAAATTTTAATAAACAATATTTCTGACTCTGTGATAATTTAATTTTAATACTCTTTTAGTATTTGTCTTTTTTGTTAAATTCTCCACTTCTCTCTTGAAAGTGCTACATGACATGTAACCTTTTCCTCACTTACAGTGAGCTGAATTATTTGGTGGGTAATTTTAAACAAACTTTGAAAAAATTGTGAACAGCCTGCACTGTATCGAAGACAGTGTTATCAGTGTTATCATTTACTAGCGTAAGTGATTATCCAGAGGAAAATATTCTATAAAATTTCTTTTTTACTTTAACTTTTCTTTTGTAATGCCCATAAATGGTCTTGGTGCTTTGCCCTTCCTTCACAAGTTCAATTTGGTGACTCACAAGTGATTAAGTCCAGTTGTTGCCCAGGGCTTGGTAAGCAACATCCTGGAAGGCTTTGCCTTAGGAGATTTGTGAACCAAAACAGTCCCCCTTCCATTTAGCAGTCTTCTTATGTGCAGGTCTAATATTCCTCAGAATTAATGGCTCGATTTACATTGATCATTCTTGAGGAACTAGGGGGATAAAATGTTGAGGAGTTAGAGTACTCATGTCAGAGCAATCCATTCATTATGATACACTGATAATGGATACTTGGAAGCCAGCCACTGACAGTGGGTCCCCACGAGACAGGTCCTTCTTTAAAAAATACTTTGCCATTCAGAGTCAATCCCAAATACATTATCTTTGTCTCCTTAGGAGCAAAAGAGAAATCCTTACACCTCAAAGCAGTCACCAGCGTTCAGGTCTGAAGACCTGTGTTTGTTCATTGACTTTTTCAGAAATAGAAACCCGTCAGAACTGTTTAGCTCACGAATATTACTTCGTTTAAGTAACATAATTTTCATTTGGCATCTTTCACTGAGAAAAGCTTCTTTTTAAGGGAAGGAGAGGAAGGAAGATCTTTGAGGAGGTTCTTTTATTTTCTTCTGGATAAGAGTGTGCTCAAATGAAATACTTGGTAATATTCACCAAAGATGACCTTCATGAGCCTAACGTTTAATCCAGCTCCATTACGTTTCACATTGTACTTCTGTGCCAGGATTCCTTCTATTAGATTTGAGGCCCAGCCTGCCCTAAAGAGTCATAGTTAATTAATCCTTCTTCCTGTACTATGGTGTGGTCCTTTAGCCATCCTCTTCTCCTGGAGCATTATTTCTGGGTGGTCCCTAACATGTTAGGTTTTTTACACTAATTTTCATTTCTGCTCAGGGCTTATAATGACTTGATCCTTTCATATGGAGTATATAATTGAAAGCAAGAACACAACTGTCACAAGAGAGAGCAATTATCTCCATTTTATAGATGAGGAAAATAGAGATAATGTAGTTAAACAGTTGGTCCAAAAGGGACACAGGGTGGCTGTGGTACAGGCTTGAAGTCTCAGCACCCTGGAAAGTTGAAGTGGAAAGAACACAGGTTTGAGTCCAGCCTGAAATGTTGCGCTGTGCCAGGTCCAATCCGTAGTGAGACACATTCACACACACACACACACACACACACACACACACACACACACACACACACATATTAAAGCCACAATTTTTGACTTGATATCCTTTCTTAGCTTTTGCTGAAACTAGCCCAAATGGAGAAAAATGGATTAAGTCAAATTTTGAAAGCCCAAGTCACATTAAGGGGTTGTCATGAGTAAATGGGAACAATTGCATGAACCCCGAATAGAGTCCTGTACTCCCAAGATGCAGCCGTGACCCGAAACACGTCATTACACATGGAACCTGCTGCAGCCTTTGAACAGGAAGACTGCCCCGTGACTTTCGGCTACTGAGTGTCAAGGGTACTTGTGGCCATTTCATAAAAAGCCAAAACAAGTTTCAACAACCCAGATCCTTATCTGCCTCGGCTGAGAACACTGAGTACTGAAATAGACGGGCTATATTTTAATCTCCGTTATATAATTGATGGTTTTGAAAGCAACCTGGCACATCTGTAGGTTTTCCCACCCTTTGCTTTGATATCCACTTAATCTCTGTGCCTGTGTCTCTCTGTTTCTGTCTCTGTCTCTCTCAGTCTCTCTCTCTCTCTCTCTCTCTCTCTCTCTCTCTCTCTCTCTCTCTCTCTCTTTCTCTATCATAAAAGGCAAGGAGCGATATTAAATACAGAAAATAATATAGTTTGGATGAATGTCCTGTGTGGTCATGAGTTTTGTGTTGTTAGCCAGCTACAGCTAAGATTTTTGTAAACATCACCCTGATAATGCTTAATTTATATTAAACCAAGTGTGTCCCATTTCCTAGAAGTTTATGTTCCTTGCAGTCAAGTTTACCCTGTCTCTTGCCTTTACACATAGTCACAGGAAGCTACTGAACTGATTTCTGACACTTGAGACTAGTTTTTCCTTATTACAATTTTATTTTAATGAAAATCACATAGAGCATACATTCCTTCTGTATTGGCTTCTTTGGCTCAGTACATTTTTGAGATTATTTGTGTTGTGTGCAGCATCCTTAGTCCAGTCCTGAGTTGTATTCCATTTGTTGGGATAGTGCAGTTTGCTTATTCGTGCCAACACAATGGACTTTTGTTTCAATTTCCAGGTATTACAAAGATGCCAAGAAAACTGGCAAGAATTCTTATGTTGATGTGACACTTCTCCTTCTCTTGAGCGAAATCTAGGAGTAGAAATTCTGAGTCATAAGGGAGGGATATTTTTATAGAAATTTCCAAGCTTGCCAGGCTCTGTGTTCGACTCTCCAGCATCTGTTTCCTGACTGGTGTTTTGCTAATGTCATCCTCTGTTCACTTTTAAGAGCATGCTTTTGCAATTTCTGACTGAAACTGGATTACACTATTTTGCCTCTGCCTTTCAGTCTTTTTAAAAATGTATTTTGAAGCTGTGCTGTCATTACATTAACATTTAAGATTGCTATGTTCTCCTAACGAATGAAACTTTTGCTTTTATTGACTACAATTCTCAATTCCCGTTACTAGTCTTTGCTTTCAAATCAGCTATGTCCATATTAATACAGTAATTCCTTATTTCTTTTTATTAGGGATTTATCTTTTTTAACTAAATTGTATCTTTTAGTATAATGTAAGTGCTTTCCTTGTAGGCAGTGTATAATGGGGTCTTCTACTGATCTGAGAGTTTTTCTGTTTTTTTTTCTTCCCTGGGGACACTTAAACATATGTATTTCATTTATAGTCAGCTCTAAGTTCCTCGTGTTCTTGGCTGTTTTGTTTTTTCCCATCTCATCTTTGCCCCCTTTCCCCCCTTTCAACGTCTTGTGTGGGAGCTAAGTATTTCTTATAATTCATTGATGTGTTAGTCCTTTCAGGCTAAGGTGTCAGAATACCATAGATTGGGTAATGACATAAATTTATTTCTCACAGTTCCATAGTCTGGGAATTCCTTGGTCCAGGCATCAAGAAATTCAGTGGCTGATGAGGGTTCCTGCTGCATTGACATTGCCTTCTGCATGTCTTCACATGGCAAAGGGACAAGCAAACTCTCTCAGGTGCCTGTAATACAGGCGCTGTCCTTACGCATATGGCTCCTTCCTCGAGACCTGATAACTTCCCAGAAGCTTCACTTAGTAGCGTGGCATTAGAGATTACATTTCAAAACATGGCTTTTCAGAGATGCCAACATTAAACGTACATTGTCATCTTGTTATTTACCCACTATACTCCTGTTCTTTTAGCTATGTATATATCCATCTTTAACTTACCATACCGATTTCAAATCGTATTTTACCACTTTATTTTTAGTATAAAAAGCACATAGTAGCTTACTTACATAACTGCCTTTTTGACCTTTGTGTTGATATGCCTGCGTGTTATATTTACTGTAAAAACCAAAGCACACAGTTACTATTTGTTAAGCACTCAGGTATAACTTAAATAATTAAGAATAAATCTAATGTATACACTTATGGGGTTATATTATTTTCATTGCTCTTCAATTATTCTTGAAGGTTCATATTTCCATCTAGTAACATTTTCCTTCTGTTTGAGGGGTTCCTTTAACATTTCTTAGATAATTTAGGTTTAGTTATAGTTAATCATTTCAGGTTTTATGTTTATTATTAGAGATTTTTTGTTTTATTTTTTAACTGAGTGTACAATTCTAGATTGGCCGAAGGTCTGGAGATGTGAGTTCTCACTCTGCAGCCTGGGCTGGTTCTGAACTCACTGTGAAGCCGAGGCTGCCTTTGGACTCAAGGCAATTCCCCTTCCTCATCCCCGAAATGCTGGGATTGCAGGTGTGCGCCATCATGCCTAGTTTGTGTGGTGCTGGGGAACTGAAGTCAGATCCTTGAGCTTTCTAGGCAAGCTCTTTAGCCACTGAGCTATTCCTCCAGCTCCCTCTCCCTCTATCTTTTATTTTTAGATTAAAAAATGCCATTGTCTTAATGAGTTTATCATTACCCGACGTCCACAATATAAAGAAGGAAAGATTTGTTTAGCTTACACTTTCAGAAGGCCTCTCACACATACAGTCCATTCATGAACCAGCCAGCAATGGTGGCGGTACATGGCAGAGAAAGAAGCTAGAGAGCTGTTCCCCCTGTCTTAGTTACTTTTTTCATTTCTGGGACAGAATGCCTGGCACCCACAATTTAGGGAGGAAGGATTGATTTTAGCCTCACAGTTTCAGTCCATTCATGAGTGGGTGGCTGGAAAATAATGAAATCACATGGTGGGGATGCAGCTAGAGCCACCAGAGATCCTCCTTCCAGCATAATGCCAGAACAGACACCAGTCTGGGAAGGAGGATGGAACCAGCATACACCCCTCCAGGTCAGCCCCCAAGCACCTTACCTGTTCCAGCTAGGTCCCACCCACCCATGTTACACAGTATCCATAGGAACATGAGACTTTCCAGGGACACTCCAGATCCAAACGATACTAACACCGTTATAAACAGAAGCCAACTGAATCTGGAGACTTAGGCAAAGTCTAGAGCTTCCCCAGGAAGAAGCTGTAACAATGGTTTTTTTCCTTTCTTCCTTTAATTCTAACAGCTAGTTGGGTCCCCAACCCCCAGGATGAGTGCTGATTGGGTCCACATGTCAATAACACTCCTGAAAGCTCTACCCCAGCAACTCCGAATCTCAACAAATTGATATGACCCCTGCAGGTCAAACCTGAATATCTGTCCCTTCCAGCCAAACTCTGCCTCCCAGTAACACACAGTTTCAAATACACGAGGTTTTTGGCGGGCACTCAAGATCTTTTTTTTTTTTTTTCTATGTAGTACTTTACATAGAAAAGTGTCTCATGAACCAGTGAACATTTCCACACAGCTGGGGAAAATAGACAATCTTTCCGTGACTGAGTGAGCCGTTCAATTGTTTTGGTTAATTCCTTCTATAATCTCAAGTAGTTTTGCACTCTGTGGTGGTTAATGTGGATTGTCCTCAGGACTGGCTTGGGAGCTGACCAGAAAATCAGTGACGTGCACTTATGGCTGTGTCTGGATACATTGGGTACCACAGCTAGTCTCTGGGCGCTTCTTCTAAGACAAAGCTCCTCTGCTCTGCTTCCCAGGCATCTTAAATTAAGCAGCTTGATTGTGTCAGTCATGTCCTTCTGCAATGAGATTCTGCCTCGGAGCAAGATGACCATGGATGGAATGTCTTGAAACCACAAGCCAAATATTAAACCTCCCCTCAAGTTGTGGGTGTTAGGTATTGTGTCTCAGTGATGGAAAAACTGGCTAATAGACATACATACTGCTATGGTTTGAATTTCATTGGAACACAAGGGACCATGTGTTGGGAACTTTGAAGTGTGGTGATTTTGAGCTCATAGAACCATTAAGAAGTGGGGTTTAGCAGATAGTCATTCAGTCACTGGAAGCCCTACTTCTGGGTGAGGCTAAAGAAATTCTCATGTGATCCATTGGTAGTTCACCGAAGGGAGTTACTATAAAAGCCTAAGTCTGACCTCGTCCAGCTCTCTCTGGCCTTTTGTTTAAGGTGAAGTGCCTTCGACAAGTGCCGTCTCCAAGATATGATGCTATTTGGTGTTAGACCTTCAACAGAGACCAAGCCAATTGGCCACCAGGTCAGGGACTTTGAAACTAAATTATGAGTGTAAGTAGCTGCCTCAGGTATTTCCTTATAATAAAAAGCAGAGCGATACACATACAAGGATCAATACTCAGCTAACACTAAAGGAGAACTCTGCAGACTGCAGTGTTGTCTCTGCATAGGTATCTTCTCTCAGGTACTGTCTGCAACTCTACCTATATTGGTCTCCCTAGACTCTGAGTTTCTTGCCTCAGTGCAGAGAATACACTGTAGTGTGTTTGGGTTTCCCCTCCCTTCATTGCTAACTGGAAACTCTCAAAGCAGTAAAAGTATCTATGTGGTTTGTTTGTTTGTTTGTTTGTTTGTTTTCAAGACAGGGTTTCATTCTGTAGACCAGGCTGGTACTGACCTCACTGTGGAGCCCAGGCTGGCCTGAACTCACAGCAATCCTCCTGCCTCAGTCTCCCGAGTGCATGTGGTTCTTTCTTTTATTTTTTTTTCTTCCTGTGTAGTATGTTGCAATTATGTTGTATAGATTTTATTCTTTTTAAAATGTTGTTCCAGCTCAGAAGGGCTGGGTCACGGGGGCAGTACCTGGAAAGGCGATTTCACTCTCCTCAGCACTGGGGCAAGGGATTCATTTTTGTCTTGCCTCGCTTTTGATCCGGAGCGTCTCATCTCACCTTTGCTGCCCCAGACTTGGCTTTCCGTCACTGTCTCCCCTTCTGAGTAGGCTTGGAGCTTGGACAGAATTGCAGTGCTGTCTTTCTTGGGTCTGCTAAGTGCTAGTTCACACATATGTGCATGTGTACACACTCACACGTTATATATATTATAAATATATACATTTGATGTATTGTATATTATATATCAAAGGTACAATGTGTATGTGTGTATATATAACATGAACATAGAAAAATTATATAATAAATATTTGTATATTGCATAGTTTATACATATATAACTTATGCTATTGGTACTGTTTCTCTAGACAACTCTGAATAATAAAATAATCATTTAATAACTAAGAAGCTGGATCCTCAGGAAAAAGAAAAACTCAAAAATTCTGACCTCCAGAATAAGGTGCACATACATTTCTGTTTAAGAAACCCAGTCTGTGAAAATCGGTTACACCAGTCCTAGCAGATGAAGACATATGGCTTGCACAATTTCTGCAAGAAGTCTGAAATTATTCTCATCTTTATTGCCTGGCATACAATGTGTACAATTTTTTCTCCTGCTACATTTAGGAATTCCTTTTTATGGCTGTTTTTCTGCAAGTAGATAACGGCTTGACTTCATGCAGTTTTTTTTAGGATTATGCTACCTGGTATAATGTGTAGGTTTCATCAGATTTGAGAAAAAATGACTTGATTACTGAACTATTTTTGTCATCATTTTTTATACATAAATCACTGAGGCTTTGTTCACTTTTTTCCCCTCTATGTTTCAGTGTGGTCTGTTCCTGTTATGTCTTTGATTTTAGTGGCATTTTCTTCTGCAGTGTCTGTCATAACCCTGTCCAGTGAGTTTTTAAATTTCACATATTATACATTTCCTCTCCAGGAACAATATATTTAAATCTCATTTCTTTCCTCATGATGCTAAATGAAAATGGTACAATCATTTAAATGTGCAATAATTCATTTAAAGTCTTTGCTAATTCTATCATGATTTCATTTCTAGACCTATTTTAGTGTCTGATTTGTTTTTTTTTCCTGTGTGTTTAATGGCCCTATTGTTGTACTTCATTGCACGTTTAGTAATTTTTAATTATGTTTTGAACACGTCAACACTGATTTTCTCCACAAGACATTTGAGAGACATTTTTCACACATAAGTAAATGCTTGATTTTGTTGTTTTGGACTTTTTTTTTTTAAGAATGGTAATCCTGTTTCAGCAAAAGTTAGTTAACCTCTGGTGTTTACAATCCTAAGAATTATTAAGACTAATCTATCTAGAGTGATTTTTCTATAACTGGCCTTACCCTGTGCAGTAGGTTGGATCTGAAATGTGCCCCAGAGCCTCATGTACTTGGATGTAGTGGAAACTGTATGCTGTTAGCACATGGAGCCTGGCTAGAGGGAGCGGGTGCTTAGGACTTGAGCTGAGGGATCGTGCCAACTTGTTGAGATTGGGGAGCTCTTAGGGCAGATCTCTCAGAGTTTATATTATTGACTGGTGAGCCAGGGAGTGTGGGAGGGGCACCCACCCTGGGCACTCGGGAGCCCAACTGGCAGCTGGAACTAAGTACAGGAAGAAAGAAGAAACATTTTACAGCTTCTTCCTGGGACAGCTTTAGCCTTGCCTCAGTCTCTTGACTTTGCTTGGTCCTGTTTCACTTGGCTTTCTGTCTGAAATGCTGTGAGCAGCTCTCCAGCCTCGGCCATGAGCTTCTATGGTTTCTGGCTGCCTATAAACGAATGGGTTGTATAAGACCTTCTGAAACTGTGAGGTGAAATATCTTTCCTTCCTTAAGTTGTGGATGTCAGGTCTTGTCGTAACAATGAATGAGTATCTAAGACTCCCTGTTGCTAAAATAAGACAAAATTTAGAGTCAATTATGTTTGCCCTGGAGTCTAACTCTGGCAACTGTAATAATCCTGTCGTGTGGCCCTGTGTAAGCTCTGGAAATTCTTCGTGTATTGGATTCCAGTGGCTCATTGTCTTGTGGAGTTTTATCCTGGGCTTGTACAATTTAAAATTTAAGGGTAGACTCCAAAGAACTACTCTTCTGATTTCTGGAGGTATTTTGCTGATTGTTCTTGTCTAATTTACCTGCAAATTCCCTAAAGTGCAATGTTTGTTGTTTGTACTGTGCTTAGTTTCAGCTACCCAGTGTTACAATCCAGAAAGAAAAGCTGAAGTTGGCTGTCATCAGGATGAGTGTAAGAATCAACACAACGTTCATTTTTCTCTTGGATCATAGTCATGTTCTATCTGTTGGCTACTGTATGAAAATAGCAGTCTTATATTTATGTATAAGTTCTGATGTGGAAAGGCAATGAGAAATCCTTTATGTGTTTGTCAAATGTCATGTTTTATATCTAGACACCTTTAAACTTATGTCAAAATATGAATCAATACCAACACAAAAGTACATATAAGTGTTCAGAGTATATAGACATTCTAAAATTTCCACAGATTACATATTACAGTATCTGTCTTCATGTATACCTGAGCATATTTCTGAGGTATACTGTGAATACAGACGATGTCAATGTGAGATTTATAATCTCTAGGATAAAATAGTAAGAGAAAGGAAGAAATTTTTATTTTGAGATACAGTTTTGAAGTGAATTTAAATAATATAACACATCCAAGAAGGAAAAGGACAGACACATCTTTAAGATCCATACCATAGTGTTCTTGACTCTATTTGTATAAATAAAATCGAAATGAAATTTCAAAAATTTACTTAAAAATTAAGCATTTTTCAGATTAAGCAATTTTAAGGCAGTGTGGTGTTAATAAGCCTAAGAAAAAATACATTATTTACTAAGAAATTTCACGTATACTTAGGAAAACAAGAGAGAAAAAATACAGGCACATAACAAGGTCTCAGTAGTGTGCAGGAATCCTGACGTGATCCTGAGTAACTGTTGAGATTCAGTTAGGTTACCGATGTTCTGTGGACCCTAGGCAGCAAAACATGTAATATTCACAGGTCTTCAAGGCCCAATATTAATTTCTTTCTTCAAAAAGGTGTGTTCTTCTCAGTTGCATTCCTACTACTATCCCTGGGCAAAGAAAGCCTAACCTACCCCGTCAGAGGCTGTGTCCTAAGCTCTGTTCTAGCTTGTGTTTCTACAGCCACAGGCATGCATGGGGAACACCCTTTGTACTCTTAATCCATGTCTAAATCATGTTTCTGAATTCTTTCTATATGAAGACTTACGAGGCACTCTAGGGCACTTTAAACTGCAGAAGGTGTGGGAAGCAGGGTATGCGAAAGGCAAGGTTTTGTGAGCGAAGATTAGGCAAGCTTGCCCTAGGACACACTGTACAGAGGGGAGGATCACCCTGGCATTGTTTTAATTCATGCAATTTATTTTCTTATAGTTTTATACTTTGTATAATGTAAATAAAATAATGTCAGTATAAATTAAATATTAACCTAGTAATAGTCACTTAATCAGGTACAAAACACCTTATAAATAAACAGATACTCCTTCTCTTTCCCTATTTCCGCTATTATTTTCATGTTTCTTCTCTGAACACTTTATCTTTTTCCCTAAGTTGCTACTTCTGGTCCCCTTACCTCTCTCCCATTCTTTCTGTCTGTGGCCCTTCATATGTGTATACATAGAAAATGGGTCCATTTTTATAACATCTTTTATTACAATTATTGTTTGACATCTAAGCAAAGATAAATTTTCACAGTGGTTACTTGGTTAGTTATGCAGTGTACTAACAACATTGTCACTGCTGTTAACCTACTGAGAATCCATGCCTCTCAGGTTGTGCCATAACACTTTTGATTATATTTTTAAACCAAAATTTTACTTTCTAGATCAATAAAAAAGTTCATCACTGTTTACATCTTAATGACTTTTGTTTTCTTCAGAAATTAAAATATCATTCATTAAGGTTATTTTAAAAAGCACCTCATTTTCTGAAAATGCTTGAAAATGCATTTCCAAAGAATTTCATGTATGATAATATCATCACCAAAACTCTGGTCTCTCAAAATAAGTGTGCTGTTATTTTTTTTTTTTTTCTGTATTTGAATGGATAGTATGGAATTTTCACAGAGGCCTTTTCCCAACCTATGTGTATTTTTTCTACTATTAATATGCATCTTTGGCACGTGTGTTATAATTAATGAACGAACATTGATATAATTAACAGACTTCCATTGGTGACATTAGATTTCACTTTTTATTCTGGAGAGTCTCATGGTTTTTGTCAGATACATAATGCCATTTTTATAACTGTAAAAATTTCCCACGCTTTATCAACTCCTCTTTCCCCCCTCCTCCTGGCAACCATTAATCTTTTTACTGTCTAATAATTTTGTTTTTTTTTCCTCTAACATATCATACATTGGAATCACATGCAAGGTCGCTTTCCAGACTGGCTTCCTTCACTTAGCAGTAGGCACTTTCGGGTACACCTCTTGTGGATGGCTTGACAGCTCAGTTCATTTGTTGTAGAATAATTATCCACAATGTGAATGTACCAGAGTTTCTCCATCCACTCACATATGGTAGGACACCTTGGTTACTTCCAGGTTTTGGCAATTCTAATAAAACTACTAACCTCTTGTGTTCAGGCTTTTCCCAATTGAATAAATACCTAGGAGAATTGGTACTAGATCATGTGGTAGGAATATATTTAGTTGTGTAGGAAACTGCCAAATTTTCCATCACAGTGGCAGTGCCATTTTGCATTTCCCTCACCAGTAGATAAATGCGCCCATTGCTCAAATACTTGCCAACACTTGGTGTTGTCTTTGTTTTGGAATTTTGTCTTTCCAATAGACATATATTGGCATATCACTGTTATTTTATATTGCAATTTCCCTAATGTCACAGATGATAATACTTTTCATTTGTTGTTTGTATACCTTTCATGAAACATCTATTCAGATTTTTCGCCATTTTTAAATTGAATTTTTCAATCATTGGGTTTTGACAATCAGTCATAGAGCAGGCATATGTCTTGCAAATATTTTCTCCCATTTGTGGCTTTTTATTTTCACTCTCTTCATTCTCATTATTTATTCTCTTCTTTCATATCTTTCACAAAGCAGAGATTTTTTAATTTTATTAAAGTCTATCTTATCATTTTTCTTGCATTTTTATACTTTTGTGTCATATCTGAAAATTTATTGACAAACTCAAAAACATTTAGATTTTCTCCCCTGTTATTCTTAAATGTTTTACAGCTTTGCATTTCACACTTAGGATTATGATCCATTTTGTGTTTTCTGTAAAAGGTATGAAGACCGTTTACCTATAGAGGCTGAATTGTTTCACTCTCATGTGTTGAAAAGACTATCTTTTCTTTTTCCCCCTGTTTTCTTGATACACACATATGCAATACATAATGTTTACATTGAACTTGAGTGTTTTGTGCACATGTGTAGTGTATCAAAATTGCAAACCCTTCCCCTTTACCTTTTTAACCCATACCCTCTCCCTCCCCATTAGTTCCCACCATCCCCCCCATTTAGTTCTATGAAATGACTGTATTTGACTATCCTCTTGATTAATTACCTTTTCTATGTCGTCAGAGATCTGCTGAGTATATTTGAGTAGGTATAATGCTTTTTCTCTCTTTAAAAGCTACTTGACATGGTTTAGATCTAAAATGTTTCCTAAAACACTCCACGTTCAGAGAGGAGCGGTGACAGGTGCAGGCTCCTGAGGACTCCAGCCTCTGTAATGCAGGGGTCCAGCAATGGATACATAATTCTATAGAACTCCTGATTCAGGCTTGGGAGTGGGATTGCACTGAAGGGAGTGGCTCATGGGAGTGTGACCCTGAGTACCCCATCCTGTCTCTGCCCCATCCTTTCCGAGTCCTCACCCTCTGCTCTGCTTCCGGGCTGCCGCGCGAAGGGAACCACTTTCCTTCACTACACCCATCTGCTACCGCGTCGCTGCCCTGCCACAGGCCCCAGAGCAAAGAAGTCAGCTGCCACAGCCTGAGGTTTCTGAAGCCATGAGCCACAAATAAGCTTTTCCTCTTTTACTTCTGTCCCTGGCTGTTTTGTCATGATGATGGCAAAGGTGGCATAATGACCTCTTGAAAATGAAATGAGAGAAATAAATAACATAGAAAAATGGTCTTTTCCTTGTTAGATGATTGAGGAAAACTGGCACACCTCCCTGGTTTCATAAATCACTTTCCAGAATCAAGGATAATCACAGACAGACACGGATTTTGCTTCAATAATAGTAGATTTGAGGATTTTTATAAAATTCTAAATCATGGTGTCTAAGACAAGATTGCCAAGTGTGGGGCTGTTTAAATGATAGTACCAGTAGACGCTTATATTTTCTATGGGGACAGCAAAATGCTGAATGGCTGGAATTCCCCAGAATTGACACACCTCCGAAGAGCAAAGACTTCTTCTTTTGAACATAAGAAATGAGTAATTGGGCTAGTGACAGATTTTTCTTTAAAGCTATTTTATCCCGTAAACCTCCCTCCTCTCTCATGTGCCATAAAGAACTTTAATATAAAGGAGAAAGAATTTCTCCTGTCTTGGAAGGAATACCAGCTTCCAATGCATGAGCATTGTTTAATTAATTGGTTTAGGATAAACGTCCTTGATTCAAAGTTGACTAACTTAAAATTTATAATATTGCAAGGTGCCAGAGAAAGAATAAGACAGGGCAGCCAAAGAATACAGGTAAGATATTGCCATAAAACATGAAAATTGTGACCAAAATAAGAAAGAATGCATTAAAATATAACTTGCTTTTAATATATAAAAACGCTCAAAGCAGAGGTACAGGAACTCAGAAAGATTACCATTGTCCTGACTTTGATGTAAGTGGTGTCAGAAAATGGAAATACTAAGGACTACAGGAAGTATTTTTGTCCAAACTCCCTCATAGGTAAGATACACTCATCACCCACGTGTGACTTCAGAGGAATCAAAAGCCAACCCTGTCCTACTGATTCCTTCTGCACTTGGCAGCCATAGCATTATCCTTTTCTGGCTTACAAGGAAGTTAGCAATTAGTGACTTCATGTGGTCAGGTGGGTACCTTTGTGTCAGCATCATGAGAGCTGGGAATGGCAGCCTCCTGTGAAGAGGGAGGTGGGAACGGGACGGCTGTTCCTACCAGGTGGCACATGCCAGCTCACCACTAGAGGTTTGCTAAATATTGTACAGAGCCTCTTATGAAGATCAGATATTTTTCAGGTAAATTTTAGTGGAAAGGGTTGCCTAGGAGCAACGAATCACGAGACATACTGGACATCCTCAGTAACAGGACTTTATAAAATCACTCCACATATTTTTAGTCAATTTTGGAAGAAAAATACCAAAATTTTTCTGGACCATCCCGGCTGGGATGCTGAACCGAGGATGCCATTCTCAATGTAGACAGCACTGGATGTTCTGAAATGGGCAGGCCTACTTAGTCAACAAGCAAAGCTAGGATTATTATTAGCAGTCTTTTTGTGTAGAGGCAGCTAGAGACGGTTATATCTTTCACTAGCACCAGAACATAACTCTTCCTTCTTTCTGGCTATTTTTTTTTTTTTTTTGTCACTTTAGGGCCTACTAGAGATTGGATCCAATGCCTTCCATCTGAGCTTCATCCTTAGCCCATTTTTTTTTTTTTTTTTTTTTGATTCAGGGTGTCATGGTATTACTAAATTACACAGGCTCGATTCAAACTTGGGATTCTCAGACTGCTGGGATTATAGGCTTGCGCCCTTGGCCCTGACTCCTACTGATTCTTAAATAATTTGTTAAAGCAGATGAATTAAGAATTCAGGTCCTTAGTTTCTTCACCTGTTAAATAAAAGGCTTTGACTAGATAATCTGTAGCACTCTTTTATGAATTCTTTCATTAACAGCTTGGGTCCCATTCAACTTTTTTATCCTGGTGTTGCCCACAAACGGGAAATCTTGTTCTCAAAATGGCAATGAGATTCATTGAATATGAATTCCCAGGGGCAGGGGAAATGGGCCAGACTTATCCTACAAATATGTGGCATTGGGTCTTTGGCAAGAAAGGAAGCTGTCAGACTAAGCTTTAAATATTCCCCTTTCCTGATAGTTTTAATTAAATCTGCTGAATCATTACTGCAACTATTCAGTAGAGAATACTTAAGTACAGAGGGCTCAGAAAACAAGCAGATACAGGAAAGTATGAAAAAGTCAAGGCAAAATCACAGTTGAGCCTCTTTTTTTTTCCTTAGGATTTTAAGGAGCAGAGCTACTGGAGAAGATCTTAGTGGGGAGACTGGGTCTGTCCTGTTGAAACACCGCTCCACCTCTGGCTGGTGGCAGCTACCCCCATGACTGTGACAGAGAACGCCACAGAAGTCTTTTTTTCAAAGGAGAGCCGTCACTTCTACCCCCACTTTCTTAACAAGTTTTCTAAAATGTTCAATAAGTTTATGTTAGCTGGGAATGAATGTCTGAATTTAGGTTTCAAAAATGTGCCTTCCCCCACCCCAATCTGTATAATTACTGTTTTTTTCCTGAAGTCTTTCAAAATACTGTAATTAACAGATTGGCAGATAACCCATATAACTGCAGTTAAGGCAAATATAGTATGCAGCTGTCTTTGCATTAAGTGATTAAATCAAATAGCATAGTTTTGAAGTACATTTATAAAGCATAAATTTACCTCCTGGCAAAACTGTCTTAAGTAACACACCCTACGCCATCTGTTCACTCAGTATTAATACCATATTTCCCAGGACTATCGCTGTGGAGAGCAGAGCTAGCAGCTGTGCAGAACCAAGAGACGCCAAGGGATCCTTTGGAGTACTCGGCGGCTTTCAGGTCTTACAGATGCGCATAGTAATCGTGACTCTCGAGCAAAGACACATCATACAGATGTGCACACATAGGAGCACGTGCATGCAAGTATGCCACGCACGTGAAGACAAGCCACCTCGAGGTGGGCTTTCTTATTTCAAACATGCGCTATCTTTCAAACAAGATAATACTTACTGAAATAATACTCATTCTTTCATTTAAATATCCATTCAGCAGTAATTTATTCAGTGCCTCTGTGTGTCCATCTGTACAATAACCACTGGGGACACGCTGATAAACAGGGATGGTCGCTGACCTCATAGATCTTAGAGTCTAGCCCAGGAGTTTTATGAGTGTAATATGATTAGCATGGTAGTCTCAAGACAGAATAGAGCCTCGCAGAAACTACTTCATTTAGGGTTTATAAAATTAAAAACTGTGCATTTTTTTTTCATTTGAAGAAAACATACAGTAAGTGAAAATGGTTCAATCATAAAATATATTCAGAACCTGCCAATGACAATGGTAGCTAGATGTACAAAATAGGAAGGAACACTTGCCTTTGGGGGATGCTGATGACAGAGATAGAAGGAAAGGCTAGATTGGATGATCAGACTATTTTGTGTGGTTTCTGAGATATGAAGCAAGTACCGAGATCTGCAAAGCCTTGCAGGGCAAGAAAGGAATTCCTGAAATCATTGTTATCAACTATGGCTATCCGTTAAAACCATCTGGGAAAACTTTAAAAATGCTCACACCTAGGTTCTACCCCGGGTCGATTAGTTAAGAAAGTCTGGGGCTGGTTCGTAAGACCTCTCTCTTGCCTCTCCCTCTCTCCCTCTCTCTCTTTCTCTATACCAGTCACATATGGCTTTTTGATTTTCTGTTAATGAACAATAAATACAATTATACTTGGGTTCTTAGTAGCATTCCAAATGCTTGAGTCACACGTGACTAGCTGCTAACACACTGAACAGAGTAGACCATTTCCATCATTGCTGAATGTGTATTGGGCAGTGCTGACCAAGAATGATGGACAAAGGAGAGAAAATAGGCAATGATATGAGTGAGGCCAGGAGTGGCCAGCTGGGGGGACGATGACTGGATGCTCAGGGAAGTGGACACTTGTAAGGTCTGTGAGGCAGGCAGTGGAAGCTGGCACGCATGGGGTCAGGCAGAACTATTTAGATTCAAAGCAACAGGAAACTGGGACTCTGGAAAGATGGGGAAAAGGAGGGAGATCCAGTGGAAGTACAATGAAGGAAGCATGGTCTGGCGTAATCCAGTGAGTGGAAGCAGAGGCTGGGGAGGTTTTAAGACCGACACAAATACTGCCTCTTGGGTACCAAGTTATCCGTCACTATGAAATGGAAACCTAGTGAAGTAGCTAGAATGCTTTCCATTCTACTTTCAGTTTTCTGTACAAAGTCTGGCAGAAAATAATTTAAACATCAAAAACATCAATATATGGTGGATTCAGACTCATCTGTGTTCTTGGAGTTGCCAAACTAGGCCTTCCAAGTCTTCTTTTACAGCTGTACTGTTGTATGGGTAGAAACTAACAGGTCTTCCAGTCAGTATCCTTATTTCATAAAAGGAAACACAGAAATATGTAGGCAGCACATGAATTCCCCAGGGTCTCCCAGCTAACTCGAGGCATTGGTGACAGAATCCAGGTTTTTCAGGTTCTAGACTGGGGAATCCTGTTACCACATACTGCTTTCGACATTTGTGATATACAGTAAAAAGCAAAGCGAATCCCAAAGTGTTTGCTTTCTCCTCACGGATTTCTTAATGCAGCATTTTGAGCAGGAAAGCAAAGAGCAGGGATACATATGAGATCGGTAGAAAGTGAAAAGCCAGATCTTACTGTTTCATGAAGTGAGAAAAGGTTCCTAAATCTTCTTGTGGCTTACACGAAACACCAAGAATGCAAATGAGCTTTTTTTTTGCTTTTGTTACATGACAGTTTCTTTTAGAAGTACAGATTATTTAATCTTATGCAACGTTTTTTCTTCCCCCAAGAATTCATTGTAATTGTACTATCATATTAAACAGATAGAGAATTTCCTATTGTTCTTGTTGAATCCAAACAAAAACAAAACAAGCAGAAACAAGGATGTTTCCCCTTTGTTAAAATCTGGCCAACAAGAGCTGCAAGATTTGACTGAAAAATTCAGTCTGCAAGAAGACACATTTATTTTTGTTTTACATCAATGTTTATTAATTTATCAGCAACCACCATTTAATGTCCTGATAATTCATTGCACGACTTTATCTGGAGGCAGAAGCAGATTCCGTAATTGTTGTGAATCATGTATCCTTCAGGCATTTTTTGATATACGTTATTTACTGTCACTTGTACTGAATTTTCCACATTGCCATTCATAAAGAAGTTCACAGAGAACTGGGCCATGTCCTACCCCAATATTTTCCATTTTATTAGTCAATGGGAGTGAGCTTTTAAATTACCCAGCTTATAACTTCAAACTGGAGCAGACAATTTGATCATTTTAGGATGTGTTCAAGCACAGCTCAAAGTTTTAACGAGGCTGCTGCCTGTATTTTAGTGCCCCTCCCTTTGGGGAGGCTCTTGGATCCTAACAAAGAAAACAGCCTTTCCTTTCCATTCCCCTTGAATTAAAACGTGCATTGAAACAGTTTATGAGAAAAGTGAGGTGGGAATTCACACAAATCTCCACAAAGGAAAAACCTGGGAGTTTTTGAGGTCATACAAAGTTAAGTGAGAAGATGGCGGTATTATTTTGACAGCCGGTGGGATCTCTAAGCTGTTAATTAAGAGGGCAAGTGCTGAGAACATAAGACTCAAATTTCTCTAATTCTTTCCTGGTGTTTTGAGAAGATGTGATTATATGGCACTATTTTTAATTGTCATTTTATAGCTTTAAGAAAATGACAGAGGAAGCATCTTAGCAAAGTGATCATCCCTGGAGGGACAAGAGTAAAAACCTCTACTGGGTAGATTCTTGTTTTATAGAACTCCAAGTTATTTAGCCTCTGGAGAAAAGGCCATTTACTATAAGAAAGAGTGACACAGTCAACATGCCTGTGCTCAGCCAGCTAGTAAATCAGGTAGGTTGGCACCCTAGTCAACGAAGTGGTGTCTGCAGCTCATGAAATTGATAGCTAGATGGATGGGCCCGTGCATGGATGGGGCTGACGGACAGATGGACAACAGTAGTACTCATGTGAACAAATACAGTCTAATTTTAGCTAGGTCTTGTCCATGTCAAACAGACAATATCAGGAAGAACCAACGGGACAAGAACCAGTTCTACCCTTTGTAATGTCAGTAGGAATAATTCAAGGGAAGCCTGCGAGGGTGCCGACTGGAGCCTGGCCTTACTCTGATGAATACTTTGAGCATCTACCTTGTTCCCCTCAGCCAGCAGGACTTCAAAATTTGTCAGGTAAAATAAGGCAAAAGAATAGAAAGAAAGATGCAAGTGTGGTCACACTGACTTTAGTCAACACAAATGGTATTTTCCGTTATATTTGAAAAAAAATCTTAATAGTTGAGAAGGAAAGCACTTAGTGTGAGCATTGAATTACTTCAAGATGTTCTGAAATTCCCTGTCTTGGAAGGCCTGGAGAACCCGTGAGGTAAGGAAGGGATATGGAGCAGTTGGGTGAGGAGCTTCTTGAAGCAGTTCATGGCTCAGAGCAGGAGGCCACAGTAACCTGACTCTGTGGCCATTAGCTGAGGAGCCATGGGCAAACCTTCCAGGGGCCTGCTGTCTTTAATTTCCACCTTAGGTCCCTCCCAAGTTCTGATGTGCATTTTGTATTATCTCTTTTTCTTGAAATCCTTTATATAATCTGCAAATAAAATTGGTTACTTGTTCCCCCCCCCCCCCCTTTGGGGGAAATGGAAGCAGACTGTAGAAATGTTAGCATGCATTTTTCTACTTATAAATTAAAAAGTAGAAAAATTGAAAAGATTTTCATGAGTCAAAAATGTTATTTTGTTATACAAAAGTCCTAAAATGCTAAGTCTGTGGTCTCTTCAAAGTGACATCTAGAAAAGAAATCAAGTTTGAGACCAAAAATAAGATTACTTTAGAAAGAAACTTCTTGGTCAAGGTAGGAGTCACAGACTCTGAACGCAAGATGCGTCTTGCTCCTCGTCCCCAGCCTCCTTGCCTCCCGAGTGCGAGACTACACCTCTTCGCATCCCGAGAGCGAGACCCCCTGGAGAAGGAGTGACTGTCCAGCCGGGCAGCTATTGGCAAGTTCTGATCCAGCCACTGACTGGGAAGCCCTGGACAAGCTCATACACGGGTCGGCTGTGTCACCGGTAGTCAAGAACACGTCGCATGGTGAGCATAAGGGACCCAGGAGGGGAATAGTTTTAAGAGGCAGAACAACGCTTGCTTTCCTGCTTAATTAGTTATTGATCGATTTATTATTGTTTGATTTATGAATTGGATTGATTGTTGTATGAATAAAGAACATTCCCAAGGTGAAAAAAGAAACTTCTCTAGAAATATGTCTATATTTTGATATATATATTTAATTACATATGCCAGGTTCCAAAACTTTTGTGTTCTTTCATTGTAGTCATTCAGCAAAATTTAGCATTGGACTATTTGATAGAAATTATTTTTCATTTCCCTAAGCTTTCCAGTTGAGCTTCCTTTGCCTCAGTCAAGACTTTTATCCCCAGAGTGAGGAGGCTGAAAATGCCAAATGTAGGTAAAACTCTCCCTAGAACCACAGAGATTTCTCTAGATTCACTCTCATAGACAGAGTGCAGAACAGATACCTGAACATTTGTTTCTGTTCTTAGGAAGGCTGTCATTATAAACTAGCAAAAATTGACAGTGATACATTATTAGTAAAAAGTGACAATGGCAAATTGATTTTTTTAGAGAGGAAATGAAGACTAGAGGAGAAATGGGAGACGCACCAGGAGTCCATGTCATGCACCTGAAGCCAACATCAGGCAAGTTCTTCCCAATGTCGAAAAACTTCGCAGGGAAGTAAAACTTTAAGTGAGGTATGCTGACCGGGACTGGGAGGCAAGGCCAGGGACTCAGAGAAGGGGAAGCCTAGGGTGAAGAGTACCCTGAGATGAAGCGGTGGGGTGGAGTCTGCCTTGGAATTGATCCACAACAGATCTGCTCCTCTGGGAGAGTGCTTCCCCTCCGCCCCCTTCCTCCCCCTCCCGTCCTAGAGATTGATCTGAGGGCCTTGTGCATGCTGGGCAAGTGCTCCAGCGCTGAGCTCCATCCCCAGCCCAGCCGATGCTTGTAAACACGCAAAAATACTAAGAATAAAATACTCCAGAGTAGCAGGTAGAATCAGGCTAAGGCCTCGCTAGGAATGTTTCCCATGGAAAACTGTGTTAAATGCTGTGCTAAATCTACCCAGGAAAACTATGACCTTTTGAATAAACAAATTTCAGGTCCAGTAAAGTTTCTTTTGATTCTGTTTGTGTTTTTAATCCTGACATTTGTCATGTGGCCAGGGATATTTATCTCCACTTTTCACATAGAGAAGTTGAAAAAGTGTTGATGGGGACGGACATATCTTAGTGATTAGAGAATTTGCCTAGCAAGCTCAATTTCTTAGCACCATATAAACTGGGAGTGGTAGTGCACACCTTTAGTCCTTGCAATTGGGAGGCTGAGGCTGCAGGATTGCTGTAGTTTGAGGCCAGCCTTGGCTCCATATTGGGTTCAGGACCAGTTTGGACTATAGAGCAAGACCCTGTCTCAAAAAGAAAAGTGGTTAAGTGATTTCTCCCAAGTCACATGGCTTTGGTATGTAACAAAAACCAGTTTGCAATAAAGATGCAAATGTGATTATTTTATTTTGTATATTTGATGTAGTTTTTTTCATTTATCTGATTTTTTTTTTGAGACAGAATCTCTTCTAGAATAAAAAGATCCTGGTTTTAACCCAAGAAAACACTAATACACTACAAGTTGGAATTTCTCACCTTGGGAAGTTGGAAGTGATGGTGAAAGTTGTGGGCACCAAAATTTGTTCATCACAAGGAGTTAAAACTCAGCAAAACTGACTTGTGGACCATTCTTTGACATTCATTAGAAAGCAATCTGAAACTGAAAATCTGCAATAATTGGTAAAAACAAAAAGCCCTCCAGTACCTTTCATACCCTTTACCTAAACTCTCTTCTTGCTCTAGTTGATCCCGTGTGCTTTCTATCTGGGCAAACAGCAGTCTTTGTCTTAAATTTCTGAAATTCAGCTACACACATCATAATCCTTTCCTGTAAGTATTTTGGTGTGTATTGCTTCAGATAAAGAATACTTTCTAATGTCCACTACTTTCCCAGAAATGTCCTTTACCACATGTGCCCCATTCAGGGCAGGAGACAGCGAGTGTTGTGTTCACCTGCCCTTTACTCACCTGTCGTCCAGTCGGCTCTGGGTGTCTTTTTCTTCTATTCCATAGACGATTTTTAAAGAACTGCAGCAGATGGACCATGGTTAGAGTTCCTTTTCGTCATCTGGAAGCAGTTTGTCTGGAGCTTATTTTTGCTCAGACTTTGAGGGCTATCTTGAGATATGAGTGCGCTCTGACCTCTGAGTTCAGCGGCGGGTCCAACACAAGTTAAGACGTGCACAGAGACTTTTCTGAGTAGACATGTACCTTGCATTGAAGGGAGAGTGGCTGGGGGAAGGGGCTTAAAGTGTAAGCCTACTGTGGTCTAAATGTGATTTTCAAAATCCATCCCCTCAAAAGTGATGGTATTAGGTGGATTCTTTTGGAGAGTAATTAGGTCATGAAGGCAGGGCCATCACAATGAGATTCGTGCCCTTACAGCAGATCCCAAAGAAACCTGCTTTCCTTCTTTCCCCATGTGAGAACAAGAAGGTGCTCTCTATGAGAAAGTGTGTCCACAGACAGCAATCTGCCAGCACCATCATCTTGGGTTTCCCGGTCCGTGAGATGTAAGTACACTATGTATCTAAGTAGTGTAAAACAAAGCCTTGTGGGCTACATAACCCAGAAGCAACTATAAGTGTAGAAGGAAGTCATGAAAAAGATAAACTATAAATTCCGCAAAATCTCATTGAATGGATGAGACAGATTTAAAAGCCCTGGGCCATGTGATTCATTAACATTAGCAGAAAAACTGAAGAAATCAAAATAAGGAAACAATAAGCTCTTGAGTAGTGGACTAAGTGTCTCCATCACTTGTAATAAGTATTGAAAGTTAGGATGCTGAATGTTATCAAGTAGATGAAAAAAATAGAAAAACCTGCAAGGTGTAACTGATAGATGTAATTCAAAACACACATACAATTATTATGCGACTTAGTTTCAAATGCTCTGTTATCACCATTGAAGTCAGGATAAGTATGTTTTGCCCTCCTAGAGTAGGCAGATACTTAGAAGAGAATAATTTGAAACATTGTTGCAATGATGGTGTGGGGACCTGGGAAAGATGGAGGAAGGACAGAGGGACAGGACAGTGCTTTTATGGAGAGGCTCAGAGTTGGTAGCTTAAAGGGCAAAGCCTTACAAAAGGTCTTTGGATGGGAAACAATTTCAAAGAGAAGGATTTGAATTTTGGCAGGATGGTCTACACAAGCCATCTTCTTTCAAAGTAATTTAATACAGAATTTCATACAGAAATTTAGGTAAAACTACTTTGCTCATTGATCCTTTTTCATGAAAAGTGGAATGCTTTGGGCATGCTCAGTGGAGAGACTCGGGTGAGTGTCTTGGTTAACGCAAGGCTGAAGCAGACGATGTGGGGAAGCTGACACAGAGAATGGGGAAGGTTTTAAGAGTTTACATCTCTAGGAATTAGCAAAACTGGAGTGAGCTTCTCATTTTCGTAAAAGATGGACTCTGCTAAAGAGGTAAAAAATTAAATCTATGTGATGTGATTGGAAGATGGTGTTATGGTTCAGATCCGTACTGTCCCCAAAAGGCTCTTGTATTTGAGACTGCCCGTGGACACGGTGCGCTGTTGGGAGGTGGGGCCTGGCGTGAAGGGATGAATATTATGAATATTTGGGGTTTGACCTGGAATGATGCGTGCTGGATCCCCTCCCTTGCTCACTTGGCTATCCCCTCTGCCGTTCCCTGAGACGCTCCCCTTCAACTCACCTCCCCACATGCCTCCCCTGTTGCCAGCTTCCCGTGAAAAGACTGTGTGAGACTTTACACAACTGTGAGCTAAAATAAGTCTTTCCTCCCTTAAAATATAGAGAGTGGGTATTCTGTCCCAGCAATGAGAAAGTAGCTAAGACAGATGGAGTTGGAAAATAGTAAGGACTACTGAAGTAAAGAAGGCTAGTGGCTATCTTTTCTTTTAACCTCTACCCCACAGCGCTGTCTGACAATTTTACCGCCATGTGATGAGTTCCAGTGAAAATTCAGTCCAGAGCACACCTCCTCAACACCTGATTGCCTGTGGTTGCAGAGTGCCTCAGATGATGCAAATACACCTACAGTGCCTATGCTCTGCTTCTCAGGGCAGTGACTTGTTTTTCTACATCCTGTTTAGTGGGTAGCTCGTTTGTTTGTTTTTTTAAATCAACATTGGGAAATAAAAGATAAGCAAATCAGGTAAGAGAACTCTAGGCCCAGATCTCTGGGGTGTTTGAATCTTACTTTTCCTTTGTCATCCCAGTTTTTAAAAATCATGTTGGAGCAGAGACATGTAAGGTGAAATTCCCAGGAAGTAGTAAACACCGTCATTTAAACAAAGTTGGGCAAGGATGAGGCTCCATTAGGGACTGGAACATCCATGCAAACCTCACAGATCATCCACCTGGGGATTGTCAAGGTCCCTGGGGTAAATCTTAAAGTCCATTATTCAGAGGTGGTACACAGACTTACTAAGAACTTTCAAGGAATGGAGAAAGTAGTTTCTCTGTATCGTTCATCAATTTCTTCCCCATTTTAGGAATAATCCTTCTCCACGTATTTGGGCTGCCTTGGAGAGCAATGCTGAGGCTCTGATCAGATGCTACCCTCTATATGCTCAGGGAAAGGATTCTATTGAACAGAGCATATATGTTCCTAAAGATCTGGAAGTCTGTGCCCTTCTTTAGCAACGAATTATTGGTGGAAATAGCAAGGGAAGGTCTCGTATGGGAGATCTTGTTACTTGAGTTTTCCCGAGAAGGAGCAATGAAAAATTATTTCAATCACTTTAAGAAAGGAATAACAAGGAAAGAAAATTGACCTTAAGTAATAAAATCCAGAACCCATATTAATTATTATTAATGAATCATTAATTATTATTATTGAGTGTTTTCAGATTGAGGGTGAGAATTAAGTTTGAGGCTCTGCATTCTTGTTTTATCTTGCAGAACCAATACACATAGCCAGGAGGAGGATCAAAGGTGAAATGTTAACAGGTAAGTTTCCCTCTATTCAATGGGTGCCAATCATAATTCTAAAAAACACAATCCAGAATGCCATAATCTCAAATGTTGAAAGACTGGAATTCTAAAGTATAAATTCTTAAAGACCAAAATCCTGCCAACAACAATTCTAAAAGGTTAAATCCTCAGTGTTAAAATTCTAAAAGCTGAAATCCTGAAAGCCAAAATTTCCATTGAAGAAATAAGCTATATAAGCAATAGAAAGTTGAATTCTGAAGGAGGGATTAGTATGGTTTTGAAGGTATGCAGGATGATTCTTCAATCAGGAACTACATCCACCCTTCACACTGAGTATCACACTTGCTTTCAGATGAAAACAAGTTAAAGCTGAAAGCTAATTGAGTATCTCAGCAACCTTCTAAACTAAAGACATTGCTTTTCTAGTGGTTCCTCCCATGCTGTGAAACCCATTAAACAATGAACTATTGATGGTTAGGAATTTGACTATTGATGAAGTTAGGCTTCTTATATTTACCACTAAATCTAAACTAGATAAACTGGTTCATGTTTCCCTTGGCTAATGAATGACACCTTCAAGTTGGTCCTCATTTTAAAAAGAGGCAAATATATAGAATTCACGACTGTGTCAAATCTGAAAATTCTAGAACACATCTGCTCATTTATATATCAGTGTCTGAAAATTATTTACAATCATGAATTAGGAGATTTGGTAGACTTTGCAGAAGAAAAATAGATTTTAATTGAAGCCCAAAACAATAATGAGAGATTTGGAATTAGGTACAGTCAAAGGTTCCAAAACTGAATTTCTAGGTGTTGTCAATAACATTTGGTTTTTCCACTAAGCCCAAAATTTGGCAGAAAATTCACATGAGTTAATTGGCACAGGATGGAAAAAGGACACACAAACTTCAGTTGAAAAATATGTCATTTGTCTGCATGGGTATTTCTTCAGCTGATGCAATTCTAAAAGCCTTCAGTGAATTAAAGCTGCATCTGCCTGATAAAGACAGCAAAGACCCTGACTAGTTCAAACATAATTACGTGCACAGCAGGATAAGAAGACAGTCACAATGCTCCATTGTCAGTATTTTCTCCACCAAAAACATCCTCTTTGTATGAGCACACATAAAATTCATTTCCATTTGCCCAACACAACAGAGGTGAAACTTTAGTAGGGAGTGCTCATGTCTGTGCGTGTTAGCTTTTCATTGCTGTGACAGAAGACTTGAGGACATCAACCTACCTAATAGAGGAAACGTTTATTTAGGGTCACAGTTTCAGAGGTTCTAGTCCATGGTGGCTGGATCCAAAGATTTTTAAGCCTTCAGTGAGGCAGGAACATGACTGTTAAGGGTGCGAGCCAGAGCTGAGTTACTCAAGTCATGGTGCTGGGAAGTGGAGAGAGGGACAGGGCCAGAGTGCTCATGGGAGTTGGCTTCATGCTCTTGTCCCATCAGATCCAGCACCCTGTTGGATGGACTGACCATGTTCAAAGCAGAGATCCCTCTCCGGTTGTTCTCTGGAAATACCCTCATAGACACACTTGGAAGTGCATTTTAATAATTTCTTAGGTGTTTCCCGATCTGATCAAATTGAAAATCAAGATTAATAAAAATTAAACACCAAATCCTGTATACCGTATTGGAGAAAATTTTCAAAAAGTGTGGTATCCCACTGAAAAATGAATGTGAAAATATTCAAGGCAAGCAATGCCACAGCCTAAAAAAAGGAAAATAGCTATTCATTGAAATGCACAATTTCAAAACACAGTTAATGATCATGAAAGTCAACCAGCTCACATAAACTACTTCCGTGCAATTTCTCACAATCTATTCCTGTCATTGACTTTTTTATGTCTTAAGTTTCCAAAGAAAAGTGCCTATGGAATACCTTTGTTACTGTTTTAAAGATCAAGTGAATCAAAATTTTAATACCACAAGAAATGTTTGATTAATTCTTTATTGATAATAATAATAGACTTATTTTTTAGTTTACATAATTTATTTTACCTTAATAGTACTAAGTGGATGCAAGAAGCATTGATAGTTTATTTAGCTAAATAAAAGTTAGATCATTTCTGTTAAAAAGAATGAATTCGTATCATCAGTGTAGATGTTAATATTTTAAGAGTATGATTTTTCAACACTTGCTTAATGTATTGAAAAACATTTAAGTATATTTTTGAAACAACTTTGGTATGTGAATTTTATTTTGTCATAGCAAATTTTTATGAAACATAGTTAGAAATTAAATATATTCGATAAAAATTTAATATTAGAATTGAGATTTTATAAGACAAATCAATTCAAACTTTATATTTAAAAATGAAAATATCTCATTTATATTGTAAATATATAAACGTACAATGTTTTGAATACATTGAATCAGTGAAACTATTAAAGTTAATATCATCGTTTTTAAAAATGTGTTAACTAATAGTTTATAACTTATATGAACCTATTATATTTCCATCGGATGGTACTGGTATAATAATTTTTTCAATAAAAGCTATAATATTGATTTTTTTGTTCTCGTGTATCGCTTATCTTCTAAAATAGACTAAAAATAATTCCTTAAAGATATCCATCAGATTGAGAAATTTGTCTGTTCTTTGCCAGTGACCTGGATTCAGAGGCTATAAGTCTACTTTTCACAGATCTTTTCATGTGTTCTGAGCTTTTGTTGCCTCGGCCCACCAATGCTACTCCTACCCTTATTTGTTTGATTTTTAAACTTGGTAAATAAGATACAACAACAAAGGAGTTAACGTACAGTCTGTCATCTGTTACATGGCTCCATAAATATCAAGGTCTTCTGTCCATTTTCTTTCAGGTCCATGTTTTTCTGAACAAAACGTGGTTAAAAGCTCTTTTTATTACATGATGGAAAGAGTCAGCTCTCAGTCTGTCATGTGTTACAAAACTCCATACATTTCCAAGTTATTTTTCTTGTCCATTTTCTTTTATTTTCACAACAGAACATGGTTAAAAGTTCTTTTCCTTTATGGTTTAGTGTTGTAGTTTGGCTCTGAGATGTTCCCCAAAGCCTCGTACCTGGGAGGTGATTGAATCCTGATAGTTAATCCGTTGATTCCTGTGCCTTGAGAGGTGGAGCCTGGTCCTGAGGGGCAGAGCACCGGGGCATGGACCAGAAGGGCAGATGCCAGCTCTACCCTTCCTCCACGGCTCTGCTTCCCGCTGTGGTGCCATGGGTGCTTCCTCTGTGGCTAGGCCCTCTCCATACCTGCCGTGACCCTCAGCCCATCCCTAGACCGGCACCTCCTGAAACTGAGATAGAATGAGCCTTTCCTCCCATTAAGTTGTAGGCGTAAAGCATTATGTCCCAGTAAGGAGTGTGACAAAGACATTTAGTATTCTCTTTTCTTTCAACCTTCCTGGTGTAATTTTTGTAAACCTGTGCCATTCACGTTCTTTGTTAATAACTCTTGTATACATTAAATATATTCTTGTTTTATTTACGTGTGTGTGTGTGTGTGTGTGTGTGTGTGTGTGTACATTCAGATTTTAAGTAAGTGAAACACTCAAGTAACATGGGAGGGGACGGCTGACCATACAGAAGGGTCCTGGCAGCAGGGGTGAAAATCTCTCAGCACAAAAAATATTATGACCGGACAGACATTCTTGACAGGATCCCACCACTGCACAAACTTTCAGAAAGTCCGTAGCCACCGAATAAGTTTGACTGAAGCCTCAGACGTACCGTTTGTACAGGACACATCTAATGGCTGACCTTGTGACTGCACCACTTAGAGGCCGGCTGGGGTTTATCTGATGGTCCTTCCTCCACCTACTCCCCCTCCCACCTTTTATTCAGAAAGGTAAGACTTGCGTCATGCAAGGGTGTCTCTGCTCCAGTGTGCTTTTTTTCTCCTCTAGTCTGCCGGTCATCCTCCCCTCTTCCATCACAACGACTGCAAACTCTGCATATTTCGTTTCATGTCTGCTTCCCCATCCTTTCTTGGGAAACTCTGAGATCCCCCAGCAGCAGAATCCTGCTTATTTCTAATATGAACTGAAATCTGCTTTGCTAATGTCTGGATTAACAAGAACTCCAAGATGATATATCTACATTCTAATTTCCCGAAGTCTTTTTCTTTCTTTGTAAAAAAAAAAAAAAAAGAAAGAAAAAGAAAATCACAAATTTGAAGTGTAACCTGGGTCAAGTAATTCTGGATTTGCAGCCACAGTGTCCAAACCTGTTCTTCTAAGGATGCTCTAATTTACCCGAGGGCGAGAGTGGATGAGTGATTCATCTCAAATGGCAAGAACTATAAAATTAATTTTCCTCATAAGTTAACTGTCTCAAGAGAATCTCTTTGCTTTTGTGGCATTTCTAATCAGAAGGCTTCAGACCCTAGCCCTACTGCTCATTTGTGAATCTTATTAAATTACTTCCTAATGTATTTAACTAAGATTGTTTTACTCATCTGAAGTTTGACAGATTAATTCTATGTTTATGAAGAAAGCCTTTTCTGAGGATATATTTCACAGATATTGAGACTTTTCTATGCATAGATTAGTAAGAAACAAGGTGATTTTGAAGCACCTGTCAACATACATACATTCATATACATATTTAGGTTTTATTTAATTATTTTAGGTTAGGGCAGAAAATCAGCAAGATGGTTCAGTATCAAAAGACAAAAATGAAAGCACTAATAATACAAAAAAATTTAGACAATCGGGGATATTTGTTGAAATAACTCTTTTCAGTGTACTATCCATTGCCAAACGCCCTCCTTCCTCTTTGTCCAAATGGCTACTTCTCTGATTGTCCATTATTCAATCAACAATTAACCCCAGGGAACAGAATCTAGAATTTTCTAGGAAGGCATTATTAACTACCTTTCCTGCAGATATAGTGGTGCATCTTGGGAGTGAAACCCGCATTAGCTACCAGGAGTAAGATGGAACTGGGGGGTGCCTACTCAGACTTGGGTAGGAGGTAAGGAGGGTGGAAGTTCACAACAATTAGACTTACAGTCTTGAAAGGATTAAACACATACACACCCAGTTAATTTGCCCCCAGGACACATGCAAGCCATTTTCTTCCCCTAAGTAATTCTGTCAAATGTACCATGTTTTCATTAACTGCTGAAATAGTTTTTTTTCTATTCAATGTAGGGTTACACCATACTTTTTGTGTTAATAAGTATTTATCCTCTTACCTTATACTATTACAATCATTAACTGTGGAGTGTAAATGTACTCGTTATTACCGTCTAACTTTTGTTGAAAAAAGCACAATAAAAGAGTGAAGGTGAAGGAAAAAAATTATATAAAAAGCATGCAGCCAGAGTTTCCTGCCAAGTGGCAGGGCACAGAATTCATAACATTTAGCTTCTGTGCCCAGCAGGTATGTCCTGTGGTTTTATTGAAAGAGAATACTGGTCAGCCTGAGGAGCATAATGTTCTTCAGAATTGCACATCATGGAATTGAAAAAAGGAGAAATTGGAGGGAAAACATCCATGAGAAATTTTTTGCTTTCTCCTTCTTGCTTGCTTGCTTTATTCTTTTTTTCTTTCTCTTCTTCCTTTTTTTTTTTTTTTTTAAAAAAACGAAATACATTGTATTGTGGGTTAGGAAGGTGTCAGATGTTACACAGAGACAAGACAGGGTAGCTTCTGTCAGCAGCATCCACTGGGAAGACTGGTTACTCCAAAGAAAACCTCATCGTTAGGAAAAGTAAACTAACATGTTGATAAGTCATACAAAAAAAAATCAGTAAGGAGAAACAAATTCATGTATACATGACTCTGTTACTTAAAAAGAAAAAACTCCTTGCTGTCAAAGCATTTCAGGATTGTTGTGGATAAGCAGTATCTTGAACATGACTTTTTTGTACACAATATTTCAAATGAAACAAAATCTGGGGAAGTATAGTTAGAACAGTCTTTTCACTGTGCAGTATGTTAACGTGTCAGATTGGTTGTGCCGTCAAACAGCTTGAAAGAATGGCAGTATTTTAATAATGTATGCTAACCTGCCCTTTGTAAATAATCTGTTTACCTGCAAGATGTTATTCACTTGAGCACAAGAAATATGATTTCCATATATCTTTTTGCCCACTGCTTTTTAAAAAATTATTAACAGATAGGGATTTCTTTTAAGTAGATGAGTTAAATTAGGCAGTGGGGGAGGAGGATGTTGACTATTGACGATAAAAACAGAGGTGACTAGATTTGCCACAGTGGAATGTTCTAGTACTTCCTTATGATTTAATATTTTTGGGTCATGAGAAGTGAAAAAATGTGGATTTAATCTTACAATATTTCCAAATGAGATGAAGGAAGAGCAGAGGTTTGTGGAAGTGTATGTATTTTTTATTGTTTCGGAAGCAATTTCCTACACATTAAAGAAAGGCCTCTGACACAGAGGAAGAACCCGAATCTCTCACGATGCCCGGGACTTGTGCTTTGGCTCTCCCTATTGCAGCTTCTTGGGAAGGATACACTCCAAAATCTACATGTGTTTATTGCACTTGAGCGTCTTTCCTTTTCCCACAAAACAATGTGTTTATACATAAATGATCTACAGCGACTGGCTTAAAAACAGCCGTATCTCGTGTATCTTGGGCAGGGCACTAGGGTGGTGGCTATGCCCTACCTACCAGTTTCATCTCTAAAGCTGAGGTAGTCTTGTCCACTATGATGAATTATGCATAACTGCTAGGCTATTTCTTGACATGGAAAAAATGTGGCATGTTAGATTAAAATTAAATATTGAGTAGGCTTTCTCCTAGCAACACGAATTAAAGAAAGATGCTTCTTTTTGCACCAGTGAAGTATGGAGGCCTCTCGTCGTGACTGTTTGCACAGAGGGATTTGACTGTCACAACATGGCGTAGAACAATGAATACATAATGCATGGCTCAGACTCTGTTGCTGGCTGGTTTCAGAACAGTCCCAAACGTGTTCAGAAATGATTCTGTGATCAGGGACTTGGGAGGTTTCCTTTCTTTTCATGTACCCCTCCTGGCCTGTGGTTGGGTGGGACCTGCACTTAACCACAGTTTGGCAGTATGGCCAGTCTGGAAACCAATGACCATCATGATGCCAACTGCAAACTCCAACAGCATCTCTGTCAATGAAGCCCCAAGCTGGAAAGCTCAGCAGCAAGCTGCCACACCACGGAGGGACAGCCCCTGAGAAATTAGGTGGGAGAAACTAGGAGCGACTTTGGTTGGCCTGGGAAGGGAAGGAGCCGTGGAGCACACTGACAAACCTCTTCAGAAAAGCTCAACTCTCCAAGTTTGATTTGCTTGTGTTGGTTTAGTTCCTTGCTTTGTTCTTTCCTCTTTTTAATAACATGCTGGAAGTGAGTTAATTTGAGATCTATACATTTCAAAGCACTGTGACCCGAGCACCAAGAATGAGCTATTTTGCAATATACCTCCTGCAAACTTGACTCCCCCAAATGGATTCAATGTGTGCAGAATTGAGTCCCTGGTGTCCTTCGTAAGGTACAATGGCTGACAGCGAGTCCTGAGATTGGGCTCAGATAGATTAGGTTGTTTCTGGTATAGGGATGTGTCTGGAGCTGTGTGTGTATTTTTCAGGTAAGCAGGACCACAGGACTGCTGCTCCTGTTCGTGTTCCAGTGCCCCATGAGGGCTTCTGAGTGCAGTAAAGCAGAGGAGAGTGCAGCTTCACGTGAAATAATTTGCTGTACAAAGCAAGGCTGGATGCACGACTCTAAGGGTCTCTGAAGTCGAGATTAACTGCCAATCATCAGGAAACCTACAGCCGTTTAAAGTGAGAGGTGCCACGACCAGACGATAGAACTCATAAACACATGCAATATTAATAAAGCAATTACTGTAAGTGGTAGAACGTTCTGCTTTGCAAATCTCCTGCCATTTCAAGAAACATCTGTCTCTGCCACTAGAAATTACTATTAAAAAAAACCAAACCAAACAAAACAAGCTGTGCTTTGTGTTTTAGTTCTGCATTCAGTGTCCTGATCAGTCAGTTTGCTGCCAAACCTTCAATACCAATTTCATAGCCAATTCCCTGGATTGGTTTCCCAACCGATGTAGCCAGTTGCACTTATCGTAGGCAGAGGAGCAATTAGCTGACCCACTGCACTCATCGTGCAAACTGCCCGAGTCCAATCACACACAATGCCTCAGGAGGGTGAGCAGGAGGTTCAAGCGACCACGTGAATCCTTAGCTATCAAAACTGGCTTCAGCCCTTCTCTCTCCAGTTCCTGAAAACTGTTGGTTCTTTGTTTTCTAAAAATTAAACTCAATCCCAGTACCATAAAAAATATATATTTTCATGCTTACTTTGTGGGTCCATGTCTGTTACTTGGTTACCGATGGGTTAAATTCAGTCCTGGCTAGGAGAGGAAGAAGCTGGAGAGCCAAGCATGTTTTCAGAAAACCCATGACCCCGGTTCTATCTCTATTTGCTTTGTCCCTTAGTTTTTATTAGCGTGTATTTGTGATACAAAATGATCTCATTAAACTTGGGAATTTCGTGTACTAGGGTATCGCATCACCTCTGCATTCCCCTCCCCTGCCCCTTTGCTGCCCTTCTGTTCACACCTTTGTCCCCTCTGCCTCCAACATCTCACCGACTACTTCCTATTCATATTCTGGGTTTCTCATTTTTTCTCATGGTTAAACATGAGATGTTTAACCTTCTGAGTCTCTTTCACTTCACTAAACATAATGGCCTCAAGTTGTATCTATTTTCCTACAGGTGAGTTAAATTTAACTGTCAATGGCAGAGTAATACTCAGTGCATGTATGCTACATTTTATTTACCTGTTGGTCTACTGATGGATATTTCAGTACCTCCAATGACTTCGATATCATTAATACACATGGGTCTACATGTATCTCTGTTCCATGGTGCTTTTAACTCTTTTGGAAATATACCCAGAAAAAGTATTGCCAGGTGAAATGGAATGTCCATTTTCAGGTTTTTTAGGTATCATCATACTGTTTTCCATAATGATGGTGTTAACTGGTTTGTCTTTGTCTATACCAGATTCGGATGATCCATTTCAAATTGGCTGCATGGGATGCAGCCCACATGTGAGATGCTAATGTCTAGGGGCTTTACATTAATTTTTCTATGCCTACTTTGTAGGGTGATTTCACCTGCGCATGAGTGTTCCCATAATTCTTTGTGTTTCCATATGCATGAGTTCTTAATAATCTCAGACCCTCCCTAGAGGAAATATTTGTGGGCCCAGTTGATGGAAAAAGTTCCATTGTTTCTTCCATTTCCTGACCGTCTTCAGTTCTATCCTTCTCCCACCTTTTCTGCTCATAGCTACCTACCTGCCCAGTTGTACCAGTTTGAGTTTGCTTCCTCAACACCATACAAATCAGACATGGTGGCACAAATGGATAATCCCATCATTTGGGAGGCTGAGTTCGGACTATTGCCCTGTGTTTGAGGTCATCCTAGGCTAAAAAGAAAAAATAAATAAATAAATCAAAGTAAAGACTTCCACCTACAAAGGCTGTTTTGTTTTGTTTTGTTTTTGTGTGTGTGGAACTGAGACTCCAACTTAGGATCTTTCACACTCAGCTACATTCACAGCCCATTTTTTAGTTATAATTGAGTGGACCGTTCTGGTTCAAACTTGGGGCCTGTCTCAGCCACCCACAGTGCTGGGATTATAGGTCTGCATCACCAAACCCACTTTGCAGAAAAGAAATTATCCTGGAATAACATATTGCTTCTTTGAGAATGCTTGAGAAGAAAAGAACCATCAAGCTTACATGGGCCTTTCTTAAAAAAAAAAAAAAAAACAGAAAAGGAAAGAAAAGAAAAGAAAAAAAAACAGCAGCAATGTAAAATGATTCAGAAAACAGGGAAAGAAGGTTTACTTCAGCCATGACATAAAGTACAGTAAAAAACGATGGTGGTTTCTTAATGGAAGATTATAGCAGAAGTTATATTTTCAAAGTTCTACTTGCTGGAGTTTCAATAAATTATAGTCTTGTAGATTTGAGTGAATGATGAAATTTAAGAACCATTCACTCAAATATTCAAGTTAGGAACTCTTATAAGTCCACACTGATGGCTTTTCACATGTGCCACTCACTCTGATTAGTCACTAAATCTCTTTTTACCTATCACCATAGTCCTGATCATCTTGTGTTTCTTCCTACTGATGTTGTTTAAGCTGTATCTTCCCTTTTACTCGCAACAAAATGACCTTTTAAGAGATCTTTTTTGCCTCTTGCCTGTTTCTCCTCTGTTCTTTTCACTAAAACAGTACTAGAAAGGTATTTCAAACTTCATACACAATGTACCATTTCTTGTTAAATCCCACCAATTTTCCCCAATCATTCCCTGAGTGAGAAGTTCAAGTTCCTTGGAAGACCTATAGAACTCATGTAATAATTGTCCTTTGTTTAGCTTTCTGGTACCACATGCCACAATTTCATATATATATATTACTTACTTACTTGTAAATCCTAAAAAGAATTCTTGGGGTTTGTTAATGTGATCATCCATCTGTCTGCATTTGTCTTTCACTCTTGTCCACCAGCCAGACTTTTTAATCTCTTCTTCTGGTCTAGTGGATAGACTATGATTAAAAAAAATGTTGGCTGTTTCTCTCGTATACACTTGCATTAGCGCATCATTCAAAATATACATTAAGAAAGCATCATAACATAGTGGAAATAAATTAAGGCTTGGAACCAGATAAACTTCAACTTAAATCCGAATTTATAACCTACTTCTCATTGCAAGTCTCTTATATTCTTTGATGCCCAGTTTTCTCAGTTGTCAAAGGAGGGTATGAATGTGTAAGTCTTGCAAAGATTAGCAATGGTGTATGTAATATAGCTAATATGCCTGCAAATGCACTTAATTCATAGTAGGGGCTCAACAAATGAGAAACACAGTATATTTTAGTGGAATTTCATTAACGTATTTGTCTAATGTTATCTGTTTTTTTTTTTCCTTGCTCATCTTTCCGGCCTATCATAGAGGCTGACACATGAAATCTGTATAATAAAGATCTAGCTAAAGAAACAACAGGTAAATAAAGGAATGACGAATCTCTAAATCTTAGGATGTTTGAGAATCCATACTACAGCAAGATTAGAAATAACAGTATTGGGCCAGGCCAGTGGCACAGGAGGAGGGTGGAGAAGGAGAATCCCAAGCTTATACCCAGCCTGGGCAACTTAGCTACATAGTGAGACTTTATCTAAAATAAAAGTAAAAAATTACCTAAGGATGTGGCCCAGTGTGAAGGTCCTGGTTTAAACCCCCTGTGCAGCAAAATAAATAAATTAACAAATAAAATCATACAAAATAACTTCAAAAACTGGTTTTATTATATGTTACATAACCACAGTCTATGTCAACAAGTTATGTATTGGTAACCTGGGACTTGTGTTTTCTACCTGTGCCACCTCTCTTACTATGGGGTTTAACATTAGATACTGTATCATACCTTTTTGGTACAGGGTCTCATTCGGTAGCCCAAACTAGTCCTGAATTCATCCTATTTAACCCCATCTGGATTCATGGCGATACTCTGGCCTTAGCTTCCCCAGTGCCACCATGCCCAGGTTTATGTGGCGCTGGGGAATCGAACTTACGGGCTTGTGCTTGCAAGGCAAGTGCTTTAACCACTGTGCCATTCGTTCCCCCGCCCCTTTTCAGTAATTTTTATTATACATTTCCCTCATTGTTGGGTAATTAAGAGTTATTGTTGTCCTGGGATTCTCAAGGAAACTAGTGAGTGTCAGCATGAGAGTTGGCGTGATTCTCACTTCCCGTGTTGTGCTGGTGTTAGCACATCAGACAGATCGTGCGAGGTTCCGTAGTTCACAGTGCCGCGCAAAATTCCAGAACTTCAAGTCTCATTGCCGAAAGTACAGACACGTTTCTATTTTGCATTAATTATGTGTTTCTTCCACACTGTACAGAGAACTGTAGTAGCCACAGCCCTGAGATGCTGCTGCTTACCACCGCGTTCTTTGAGTTGCGTGTACTGCACATCAGACAGCCGGTTGGCTATCGTGGCCTCCGGACCGCCGGTCTCGGGCTCCTGAAGATGTCATTAAAACGTTGTAGAAGCTACTCTCTTATTTGGACTACCAGTACTAATACTGGTTTTTAAAATTTTTATATTTTTGCTACCTTAAATTATATTAATATTAGTAGATTTATTAAATTATTGAAATCAAGTATGTCTAAGTTAGAAATTTTGACATGCAGTACTCTTAAATATAGAATTAAACTTTATGTCATAAATGAATCTCTGATTTTTTGTTTCATTTTTTCACTTATTTTTCCTAAGAAGACATAAATGCCTCTAGTGAGGGCAGGTACTGTTCTAAGTACCTCACATTGGTTTGATTTTCATATGTCCACAAATTTTGTAATTTTCAGTATTTTTGATGACATTAAGGTTCAGAGTGAATAATTTTTCTCAATATCATGCAGGAAATAAATAAAAGTGGAAAGTCTTTGTATTCGGGTTCTTAGGCAAAAATAGAATTCATTGTGTCTGGTCCCTGAGTGCGGTTCCAGGTTCTAACTCATAAGATGTTGCTAAAATGCAGGTGGGAGTCAGAGAAGTTCCCACACATGGCTGGGGCTCCTTGTGAAGTAGGATTTATTATAAAAGATGGAGAAGCCCCTCAGTGCCAGGGCAGAGAGGAGGGCCCTGGCCAAGGAGTCCCTTTTTTTCATGCGTGCAGCCACTTGTTATGGATTTTTGGCTCACTCTTGTTCTTCAGGCTGGCTCAGGCATTGGACTACCACACCAGGTCAGTGATGTATGTTGGCACGTGGGCACCAGCTGGTCAAGTAGTGATGAAACGGTCACAACAAGGCACTTTGTTCTCTTGCATGAGCAAAGCTGGTGAAATTTGTGCACCCCAAATTTCAAAGAGAAGACCCTCAGGAAGTGAGGAAATAAAGGACCTTGACAATTCGTGACTATTTTGACCTGTAGCTAAGTTAACTCTTCTTACAATTTGATCTCCCATTTTATCCCTCAGATGACCCATGTCACTAATCTAATTTCCCTATCTCATCAGCTTCTTTAACATTAGGAGATATATATGAATTTATTAGATCTGCTCATAGCGTTACAAGAGTCCAAAATGGCCATCTGCACATGGAGAGCTGGTGAATCCAGTAGCTGCTAGTAGGCAAAGGTAGAAGAGCACTAGGTCGAGTGCAGAGGTCCGGAAACTCACCGCACAGCAGCTGGTGTGAGTCTGCACCAGAGACTGATGTCCAGGAGCACAGTGAAGACTGTAGCTTGCTCCAAGGAGAGAAGGACTTTGCACTTCCTTTTCTGTTCCGTCTAGCTGTCAGTCTTTGGGCTGATGACACTACAGCTGGGATGGGTCTTCTTTCTTTAGTTTCATGTTTGTTTCTCTTTTATTCAGTTTGGAGACAGAAAGGCCACCTGCCCAGGCTTGGCAGCACAAGCCTGTAATCCCAACACTGAGTGTCCAAGGCAAGTTTAAACCTACCTGAGTAAGTCAGCAATTGAATGAGACCCTATGTCAAAAAAAAAAAAAAGTCACTGGAGATGAAGGTCAGAGAAAAAAAACTCTAGATTCAGTTCCCAGTATTGAAAATTCCAAAAAACAAATATCAAACCAACCAACCAGATTTAAAGAAGAATCATGATAATATGGTATCAACCATGTGTTTCAACTATGGTCAAATGGAGAGAAGTTGAGATACATGGGTAGGAAATCAGGGAAGGTGTGACAGCTTCCTCCTTTGTTTCCCTACCACTGGACTAAAACAGGATAACAGTTAAGGTTTTGTTCAGTAGATGTTACTTTTTGAACACTGAAGTATCTTATGTAGAAAGATGTAGAAAAAAAGACTGTGTATGACCAATACTGAAAACATTTGAATGGTAAAATGTGTCAGTTGTTTTCTTCTCTCTCTGTGTGTTGTATTTCAGTTATTATGTACATACATATTGTGAATGTGAAAAGAAATAAAATTTTATAATAAATGAACTGCTATGGAATCTTACTGCAAAAATGACACATAATAAGCCTACTCCAGAAAACTTACTAATAGCAAGTGCAACCTTCACACCAACTCTAAACTATTTTCAGCTAAATTGTTAGATGTAAGTATGAAGTTGAATCTATGGCATTCAATAAAATTGGAAAACATCAACACTGTTTTAATTGTTAATAATTTGAGTGAACTGAGTTAAGAAAACTAGAAATTGTTTTTCTATTTAAGCTAGTCTTTGCTAGTTTTTAAGAGCAAACAGTTAAATAAAAAATTTGTGCTTTCAAATAAAGCTCCCAAAATATTTTTGAAGTTATGAGTTTATTTATCATAAGTTTGAACTTTTTTTTTGTCCGAAAACTCCTTTCCCAGACTTGAATTATTGGGAAGAAGTTCTTTTCTTTTCTTTTTTTTTTAAAGACAGAGTAGCTTAAAATAGATTGGATAATTTCCAAGATTTTCAAAATAACTTTTGATCTTGTTTAAGACAGTTATACTTAAATCTCAAAGACAAGACAAAAGAACATTTTAAAATGTTAGGAGATGAGGCTTCCTTACCAAGGAATGAATTTTACAAATTAACCATTAAAAAGCCTTATGATATTAGATTTAGTTCAATGTGAAAAATAATCCAAACAAAATTTTTCCTTCCCTTTCCTTTCCTTTCCTTTCCTTCCCTTTCCTTTCCTCTTTCCTTTCCTTTTCTTTCTTCTTTCCTTTTTCTCTTTTTCATTTCTTTTTTTCCTTTCTTTGGTGGAAGAGCTTATTTTGAAATTTTTACTTAAAAAAGAAAATTACCTGAAATAGTCAAAATGGTCCTCTAAAAGGATAGAGTTGAAGGGCACCCATTATCTGATTTAAGACTAAAAACACTATAGTAATTTAAACAATGTGGCAAGAATGGAAAAATTGACAGTTGCAGCAAAACACATATCATCATCTGATTTTTCAACACAACATAAACAATAATCAGTAGATTCTTAGACAAGGTTGTTAAACAGGGAAAGTGCACTACTTGCGACAAATGGAATTGGGACAACTAGATAAGTGTGAGGAAAAAAATCCTTTGACTCTTGTGTGACATCATATACATGCACAAATTTAGGGGGTCATAGACTCAAATATAAAAACTAAAGCTAGAAACTTCTGAAAGACAGCATCTTGGTAGCTTTAAGTTTAGATAGATTTCTCACAAGAACAGAAAATCACTGAACATAAAATAAGAAATTGAAAATTGATCTTCACCTGTTCGAAAGGCATCAAAAGACACAGTTGGAAATGAGAAATGAAGCAAGAGAGAATATTTGCAATGTGTGTTTCTGACGAATGATTTGTATACTGATTATACAATTAACTCCTGCAAATCATTTTAAAATAGCTGAGTTTTAAGTAGGCAAAGACAGATATACTACAAAGAAAGATGTCAACATGGCCAACAAGTATGTGGCGAAAATCATTAAGAAATTAAAATTCAAAACTTGAGTATTACTACACCCACTCTAAAATAGCTAAAAATCATATAAAATGGACAAGAAATAAGACACACCACATGGGTGAGGATGAAGAACCCCTGGACTTCTCACACAAATTGGTGAAGGTTCTACAATTATTCAACCACTGAGCTGCATTCAGTAGTGTTGCCAAAGTTCATACCATTTGGAATTTCAGGATGTGACCTTATTTGGAGACAGGGTCTTTGCAGGTGGAATAAATTAAGATAAGATCATGATGGATTAGGATGGCCCTGAGTCTAATTATTGGTATCCTTATAAGAAGGAAATTGATACATAGAAACAGAATGACACTCAGGGAAGAAGACCAGATGATGAAGGTGACTTTGAGCCAATCAATGAAGTGTTGTTCACCCAACAATTGGTTGCCAGCAACCATCACGTGTTGGAGAACGTAGTGGTTCCAGGAAAAGAGTTCTTCCCAAGATCCCTGAGAGGGAGCTTGGCTGTAGGAATGCTTGTTGTTGGACTTGGTTGAGATACAAAAATTTTTGTTGTCTTAATCCACTCAGTGAATGATATTTTGCTATGAAACTAAATAGCCACTTCAGAAAATTTTTGCAACTTATTAGAACAATAAAAATTGATATGCCTACTATATGATCTAGCAATTTCACTTCTATTCAATCTCCCCCACTATACATATCCCTCCACACAAACAGTTTTGTAAGAATGTTCATAGCAGCTTTGATGTTAGCAGCTCAAAATGCACAGCATTCAAAATTCCATGAAAGGACTAAATAAAAAATTGTGATGTTTATGTAATTGGACACTGGTCAGAAGAATGAACTGCTAATAGACTCTAGGATTGATAAACATCCAAAGCATGTTAAGCAGAAGAAGCCAAACATAAAAGCAGCATGCTTGCTATGGGCATCTACATTGGTATGAAGGTAAAAATCAGGTAAACATATTCTCACTTGACAGATAGTAGATTAGTGATGGTGTGGATTGGCCTGAGAGGGCGCAGGGAACCTTTCAGAGCCAATGGAAAGATTCTGTACAGATTGAACAGCCCTCATTGAAAACATTTGAAATCCAAAATACTCCAAGATTAAACTTTTTGAGTGCATCGTGATGGCACAAGTGGAAAATTTCACACAAAGAAACTTAGTCATATTTACAACAATTACTTAAAATATTGTATAATATTACCTTTGGACTATGTGTACAAGGTGTATTTAAAACAGATTAGTTACTGTTTAAAACTTGGTCATAGCCTCAAAATATCTTAATGTATATATGCAGCTATTCCAAACCTTGAAAAACCTGAAATCCAGAGTAGTTCTGGTCCCAAACATTTTGGATAAAATATACTCTCGGCTTCTCTCTTAATTGCGATCGTGTTTAAGCTGCACATGCTGGCACATGGCTGTAATTCCAGCACCTGGGAGGCTGAGGCAGGGATGCTGAGTTTGAGGCCAGCCTGGACTGCATAGTAAGTTCTGGACCAGCATAGTCTACAGAATGAGACCCTGTCTCAAACAATAAAAACAAACAAATAAATATATAAAATAAAATTGTGATAGTGTTTACATTAATGTAATATATTTGTCAAAAGTCACTGGACTGTTTATTTGAATGGATACATTTTTATTAATATTAAATGTAGGTTGTTATCATAATAAAATTACAAAGAAACATAAATCTTAGAACATTTTATTTTAAGTGATATTCTCCCCCAACTAAGGAAGAATATCCTAATGTAATTTAATACAAATCTCGATCCGTTTCTATATTTCAGAACTATGATAGGCCGGCGCGGTAGCACAGACCTACAAACCCAGCGTTCATTAATTCAAGGCAAGCCGGAACTTACTAGCTAAGTCCTGTCTCAAGAAATAAAAGCTAGCATAACATCCGTTTGCTTTCTGAATTCAATTTATTCTAAGCTGATAAGTTTTGATATTTTTTCCTCCATGTTTTTCAACCCACTTTTAACGTAGGTGTCCACATAGCTTATACTCTCTGCTGATGGTCACAATGACCAAGCCTTAAGTCTCAGTTTCCTACCCATGAAGATTCCATCAGGACCCAATTTGCTTCTTAAGCTGTTTTATTTAGGAAGGAGTAAGCCACTTTCAGGGGTCAATTACATTAAAGTGAAAAAGCCTGTACCTCCGTGCACACACAGTTTCAATCAGCATTCAAAGGGGCCCATATCTTTTCGTCTGGGAGCAAGGCACAGAATTGGGCCGTCAGGAAACAAAGAAAACACCAGCGGCAGGTCGGCAGGATCCCGCGCCCAGTTCGGCCCTGGCACCTGCTTGGCAAGTACCGTGGGGGTCGAGCCAGACCGGCTGGGCGGCAGGACCCGAGGGGAGCCCGAGCCAGGGAGCAGGGAGGGACGAGAGAGGGAGGGCGGGAGGCGCGAGAGGGAGCCGGGAGCCGGAGCCCCGCTGCGGTTCGTACGGTGCAGCGCCAGCGCCATCATGTGGTCATCCGCTCGGGGTTGCACGAAAGAGGTTTTGGTTTTCTGTTTTTTTGTTTTTTTTTTTCCTCTCCACTATGAGAGGGGAAAAATAAACCAAAATGGTTCAAAGAGCCAGAAAAACCTCGAAAGGGATGTCACCTTCCAGTACTCTTTCCTCTGAAAGTTGCAGAGATTCCTGACGTCTCAATTAGTGAGCCATCTGGAAGGTTTGCTGTCTAGGTACCAGTTATTTGTTTCTTCATTCATCAAATATTTATCGAACGCTGTGCGCCAGACGCTGCACTGAGCGGGAGCGAAGCGGGCGCGGGCGCGATCCCGGGTGGGGCAGGATGACACGTGGACGCGGGAGGGGAGCGCGGGAAGAAAAGGGGCCTTGGGAGTGTTTGGAGCTCTTGATATTGGCGGCGGGGGGGGGGGGGGGGGGG
>PVKB01002850.1:0-76494 GCA_004027205.1 Ctenodactylus gundi | reverse complement strand
TTTTTTTGTTGTTGTTGTTAGGCTTAGCTTATATGTGTCAGTCCCACCCAACAAAGGGAAAAATGCTTTGCTTTGTAGGTATTTCATAGAATAGTCTACTTTTAGTGCCTGTTTGTTTTTGTGGATTTTATTTGCTGTTTTCCATTAATCTTATGCATTCCCTACTGGTTAGAATGTAAACAATGTTCCAAACTCCTTTAAGTTGGAGATTTTAAATAGGCATGACTTCCTCCAGGGCTGTGGAAAAGGTACATCCGCCTCACCGGGAAGAAGGGCGCTTTGGTTGCGTGTCTCCTGAAGCCATGAAGGGGATTGCTAATTATGGCTCAGTTACTGCTCACTGGTCAGCCAACCCCGGAGTCTGGGTTTCCCTGCCCACTTCATGCTCAAGCCCACTGTAATGCTTACAGTAGAAGAATTCCAGAATCAACATAAGGGACGGCACTCCTGTGCTCACAGCCAGCCCCCAGGCCTCCGCAGGCACAGCCTCAGGGAGCCAGAGCAGAAGAGAGGAGCTCTTCTAAAGACAGAAAACCGTGAGGATGGGTGTAGTCAGACAAGCCGCTAACAAGCTGTGGAGAGAAGTGATCTTAGTAAAGAGTATATTTATTTAAAATCGCTAGAAGTATAAACTGTAACCATATTTTATCATAGTGCCCTCAAGGACTTGAGAGTCCTCTTGACTAAATCTCGTGTGACCTTCTCCTGCGTTAGGCTGCTCGCTTACCTCGCTCGTGGGCACTCAGCCCACACGGTCTGTGGGTTTGCGGGGGTCGTCCTCCCTTCCCTCACTAACACAGGTCAGAGCGCTCTCCTCCTATCACACTGGTACCGCATCACTGTGGATTGATGTCAAGTCCCCAAAACATGCCTTATTGTTTTCTTTTTGAGGTTTTTACATTTAAGCTGTAGGAACCAACTATTTTTTCAGGTGCAGGGAGAAACTGCTTTGTGCCCCCTACCACGTGTGTTTGTGGTGTGTGTGTGTGTGTGTGTGTGTGTGTGTGTGTGTGTGTGTGTGTCCCACCTCCATCTCCATAGGGCACTAATGGCTTCCAGAAGCCAGTCAAGAGTCAAGAGTGACGAATCCTCACTGCTCAGCAGAACAGGACATAATGTGGAACAATCCTTTCCTTCTGAAGGGCCACTCTGAGGGCCACTCTGGGTGAATGGGTATGCCTTTTCAAAGAAGCAGTATGTAATCATCTTCACTAAGCTAGGGTAACAATTTCTGATGCTCAGTTGCACTGAACATTTGCATACAACATAAACAGACATTTTAGTTAAAGTGACTAATGCTGTCATGTTCACATTTTCCCAGGGACTTATTACACTAAAAGTTTTGCATCTCTGTCTGCCCTAACCCTTGTCTGAGCTCAGTTTGATGAACGTTATTCATGTGAACAGTTAAGCTAAAACCTTTAGAAATAAAGTGACACGTTCACCAGTAATCTCTCAGTTTACCCAATTTGAGTCTGGAATTGTCTTAAGATCAAAACTAGTCTCTATGTTGATTTAATGGCATCATTAATAAATATTAGAATGAAAATAAAGGCATTTGGGCTGCAAGGCAAAGATACTATATATTGTCTTTAATAAACTCTGTTTGAGCCTGCATTTGAAAATCAAAACAAAACACAAAACAATATGTATAGTTACCCATTCTCATGAGAAATAAGAAAGATTGCATGTTAAATTAGGATAGAGAGTGTTATTTGAAGGGCATTTCTCTAATTCATTTATTTAAAATCCCTCATCAAGCCAGTGTAGTAGTGCACACCTGTAATCCCAGCAGCAGGAAGGCTGAGGCTGAGGCTGGAGGATTAAAGTTTGAGGCCAGTCTGGGTGTATTCAAAGCCCTTCTGAACTACATAGTTAGATACTGTCTCACAAAACAAAACAAAGCCAACAAACAAGCAAACAAAAAAGAAACTTGTTCACTGATGCCATAGTAACAGCAATTGCAATAATAGAAAAAGAGAAAATAATCGTGCTGCTGTGAAATGTGTGTGAAGTACTCTCTGAAAAATCTTATTTAACCCTCCCAATAGTTTGTGAGGTCAGCGTTCTATAGCATTTTATAAGATGAAAGACATTTACAGGAAAAATAAATTTCCTAGAACCACAAAGAGTACATCGTGGTGGCCAGACAGAGTCTTGTCTAATTGACCTCTGTGTTAAACGAACCCTCTCAGCAAATTTTGTCTCCAGTCCTTAGAATCTCTTGACTGGCCCGCCACGTTCAGACACGTTCAATTGAGCGGAGGACGTGCCCTTGCTTGGCTTGTGGGCTCCCTCGCCTGCCTTTCGGGCTCTGACGGTGCTCCTACCCCTCTCTATATTTCGTCAGCACTCCCTATGCATTTCTGGCTGTTCAGTTTCCATATTCCACCCAGGACATTGCTCCAATCCCTCTCTCTCCTTCCCCTCCTCCTCCCCTCCCCGCTCCACCTTCTCCAGCTCATTTTGTGTGCTGGCAATTGATGACAATTACTAAAACATATATCAAATCACATCAGGCCCCCATTTCAAAATATCATCATCAGAAGTTACGCGGGTGAGTATCTGATGCACATTTTGTTTAGAAGGAATATATGTCCCCGCCCCAAGGCCTACCCTTATTCATCTGTGTGTCTTTTGACGTCTCTTGCCGGACTCAAACCTTGTTAAGTTCCAAGGCTAAAATCAAAGTTGTCCCATTACTGAAACTTAACAGGATCCCCTGACCAAGCAGTAGCTCTGAGACACTGGAATTCTATAATATTTTATCTGAAAATTTTAACATTGATAGTTTCCAGAAAGATATTTTGTGTTAATATAACATTTTTTTAAAGCACATACAGGCCAGTTTAGGACGATGTTACATAATAAAGTGCATAAGATACATTACTGTGAGGTGTACCTGCACTCGATGTACAGTATGGCAGAGGGCAAATGCAGAAGTGGCTGCCCAGCATGCTTGCTCGCCTTTTTAAAATTCTTGCTCAAAAAAGAGGTAGCTATAATTGGGAGGAAGAAAAGGTCTAATCAGGCAGTGAGGCGAAGAGGGAACTCTGCTATTGGATAATAGGTACCTGAAAATTCCCATGTTCTATGTGTATTATCTACATGAACAGAGGCAACAGAACCTCAGTGGCATCAGGGCCTCCAACTGACATGATGTTTCTTTTACAAATCAACAGCTACGTGCATCGTTATGGAACACGCTTAAACACTAATCCATTTTTAAAGTTGCAGTGGAAATTCCATTTCTTTCAAAATGAAGCATTCTTTGCTGAAACAGCCTCTCCATCTAAATGATTCAGATTTGGGGCATTTGAATAACCTATTCTCCCTCCACTCTGCTTATTTTTTTAATTTAAAAGATTAAATTTTTTCAAATAGGAAGCCTGGAAGGATTAGTGATTTATGGCTTCCATAGATTTTAGTGTTCTATCTGATTTTGTTCCTCCCAGTAGAAATTTATTTCATTTGGAACATTTATGGAATGATGTAGTGTGCCACATATGAAGCGCTGCTCATGCTAAAAGCCAATGTATCTTCCGCATGTGGAGTCACATAGCTGGGGAGGGCGTGACGGGGAGCAGACTTCACCTAAGAGATGGTCTGGAATGTCTCCAGGGGCGCTAGTTTCAGCCTGCCTCAGCCTGTCCTATCTCAGCCTAACCTGGGACCTTAAGATTAAAAAAAAAAAAAAAACTGCCTGCAACTCTGGCTGTCATGAATCAGGTCCATGTGGTGGCAGAGCTTTAAGAAGCTCTGTATGAAAACCAAAACCAAACCAAAACAAAAACAAGCAAACAAAAACCACTAACGAAAATGGTAATTATCAAGCACACACGTGCAGTAGAGCCTTCTAAATGTACTTTCTGAAATTCCCAGCGCTTAGCAGCACAGAGTCACTGGCGACGCCTAGAGTGTCTCAGATGTGCTGTGATTTTCCTGCCCCCACCCCGCTGAAACTCAGCTCTACCCCCGCTGGCCTGCTGAGCTTCCTGGGACACTGCAGCTCTCTCCTCACACCCGCTGTCCCCTCGGCCTGGACAGTGCCGCCTTCCCCCGTACCTCACTCAGACTCCCTTGTCCCCCTGAGGTGCCACCTTGTCGGCTCACGGGTCATCCCTGCCCTCTTACTGGAACTTGCCAGCTCTGCTCTCCTCGCACTCCCAGTGGCCTTCCCAGCTGTTTTCCTCAGTCGCATTTGACACCATTGCCACAGGAAGGCTGCATTCCCTGGAGCCGCAGGTACCTGCGTGGCACGCGACAGCAAGCACCCACGCTGCCCTGTGTCTGCTGGCTGCAGTCTGACCTCATATATCCTGTGTCTAGGGCTCCCAGGGCACCATGTCGGCTGGCCACAGTGGGGCTTGATCTCACGGGTCCCTGCTGCCGGCTAACCCGGGAGGATCACCATTAGATGAACAAGGACCTTTGCTTTGTGGCAAGGGTCTCATCCTTCGGCAAGCCAGCGCATTGCCGTCCTGTTAAGGTCACATGGCCCAGAAGGGGCAGGGCAGGCACTGCCATGTTGCACACCCGAGGGACTGACACAGAAAGAGGGGAGCCACTTGGACCATTTTCTATAAATTACTATGCATGTTAGAGCTTTTAAATTATTTCTTCTTACTTATTAAAAAAAACTCCACAAAGGCGGGAGTTTTTACCTATTTTGTTAATTGGTATATCCTCAACCCCAAGAATCATGTGCAGCACACAGTAAGTGTTTAATTAATAAGTGAATGAATAAAATAATTTCATTTAACTTTGTTCAATACAATTACTTTCAAAGGCTTTTCAACTGATCTCCATTTTAAAGCAAAGCCAAATGCAACCTCATCTGAAACCAGAGAATATTCAGGTGCTTGCGCTTTTCTTACTGAGACTGTGAACTCCAGGAATTAATGGCAAATGTGATCTTTATTAGTCTGAGAATCTGTCAGTATTGTTTTGCCTTCTTTCATCGTCTGAGGTTTAGTAAATGACTTAGTACCAGGTGCTAATGAAAATGGAAAACACACGGACTCTGGGAAATTTCAGGTGGATGAGAAAAAAAGGCTGGGAAGCAGAGTGTTGAGCGATGCTCAGTTATAACCCTATTAAAACATCTCCTGGGAATGCGAAGGAGAGAATGTTTACGTATGACATAAGGTTGAACTTTCTAACTCTGCCCTCTCCATGTTTCTAGATTGGGAAAGCCCCCCTTTCTGCAAATAGCTTGTTATGACACTATTGCTCGCACCATTTGGTCTCTCTAACCAACCACACATTCATCTTTATCTCCTCTTTCCAAATCCCGTCCAGTCTTCGAGTCTGGCTAGCCAGGGAGTATTCTCTGATCAATTTTTCCCCCACGTTTACTTCAATACAGTATTTATTGTCTGTATCATATTAGCACACACCACCTGGAGTCCTGTTCTCTATTATTTCCATCTAGACTAACTTTCCTAATGTTGAGCTTTTCACTCACGCATGCCTTGTCTTTTCAAAGACTGGCCGTCTTGAAGGCAAAGATTACATTTCTTTTCTAGAAGTGCTAAGAATCGTGGTTGTCATAACAGATACTTGGATGATAGATTAGAAACCTATAATGAAAACAGAAAGATTTAATTTCCATTCATCACAAAGTTATGGTCAGTCTGATGCTGCCGATGTTAACTGCTGGCTGGAAGTACAGAAATATTTCTAAAGGATGAGTGTTTATGTAGAACCCTTAACTATGTTAGAAACCAGTGACTATATAAAGCTACAGCCACGGGTTAATATTTTAAACAACTTAAACTAAAACTGACAGATTTTAAGAGGGCTTGGAAATGTATAAGAGAACATTGCAAAAAGATACTAAACTATAAACGTTCAAGAACTAAGGAGACTTTTTTCAATTGGCAAAGAAGATGCTGAGGAAAAGAAGAATAAGAAAAAAAGCGAAAGTATGTTACCTGCTTTTCTGTGGCTGCAGGGCAGAGCAGAAGAGCATTTATTATCTTCAATTAGTTTTGTAATTTCTACACACCTGCGTATCCAATCCATCAGCTCCAAACAACTGCCCTTCAGGGGGAAATTCTATCTAACGTGGCACTTGATGTGTGGGAACCCCCCAGAAATAACTGCCCAAAACTAACAAGTTGATTCACATAGCTCTAGGACAACTGGAATTTTATTTTTTAGTTGGATCTTTTGAAAAAAGGCAAGCAGGCTCATCAAATATTCTGAGTATTTGCTGATAAAAACATTGCTACAAATCATCAAGGCCATGATAAGAGAAGGGGAAATGTTGGTCTGTTTGTAGTCATGGTATTTAAATCAGAGAAATCCATTTAGTCATTATTAAAGACTTTCTCACAGAATACATTTATAGGCAGGTGTTAAGCTAGAGGCCATTCTGAGCTCCCTTTTCTCTCAGTAATTCATTCTATAAAGAATTCCTTGCACTTGTTCACTACCGTAGCTGGCTCTTATTTTATGTAGAGAAAGCTCTGTACAGAGGACACAGTTTTCTCCTGCTTTATGAGATTACTTCTTGTTTCAAGTGGGTACATGTGGTTGGGGTCTTGTTGGCATTCGCACATGAGTCATCTGAATGGGCTGACGTGGAGTCTTATATCCTCCTACGTGAGAAGCCTTCTGCCGGACTCTGAGTGACTCCACACAGTGACCTGATAATTCACCTGCTCCAGAATGATTTCTTTACCTCAACAAGTGATAATAACTACAAAAGTAGCAAAACACACACACACACACACACACACACACACACACACACACACACATGCTAGTACATAGGTGGTGTTTTGCCATATTCTATTAAACTCGAACTTCTTTCATTCTCATATTTTTCTTTTGGGTCATGCATGGAAATAATATGAATAAAAATACTAAATTAGTTTATCATAGTCATTCACAAGTGAAACAAATATAAGCATAAAAACATTCACATAATGAAAAAAGAAACCCCTCCACCTAAATGATAAATTTAAATTTTATTATTAACAAAATTTCTAGTTTTCTTGAGATATAATTAACAAATAAAACCTGCATATACTTAAAATACATGAACTATGGTTTGATATATATATATATATTTGTGGGTAGCCAGGTGATTGAAACTTACTTGAAATAGGCTTGTAGATAAGAAGTGACTACCAAGGGAAAGGGTTCAACTGCCAGCAGATGGTTGATAACGTCCTATGGCTGGAACACTGAGCTATACCCATGCTCAGGTGTGTACTGCCTTCCTGTCCTAGTACACAAACACCTTTGTGCTAACTGCAATGGCCCTCTACAAGTTAACTGCTTCCATAGCTTATAGCGAAAATGGTAACAGACCGTCGCCGTTAACCCGTTGGATAAACTGGAATGACTTGCCGCTGCCTTTGAATATAGTCTTGCTGAAAAAAAGTTAAATTTGTCAAATTTTGAGAAGTTTGTCCCAACACAGACTGCAGGCGTGTGCTGCATTGCGTTCTCCTCTTTCCGTCGAGCTGTTCTGCTCATGGCTGCTGCCCGACCATATATTATTCTACTCTGTGAAATGATCAAACTAATTAAGATCTGTCACCTCCCGTTTTCATTTTCTTACATGTGATGATAACACTTGAAATCTCTCGGCAGGTTTCATTTCATCACGTCAGTTACAGCCATCATCCTGTACACTACCTCTTTACAACTTCTTCATATTATAACTAAAAGTTTGTATTCTTTGACTAGGGTCTCCTGACTTTTATTCCATCCCAAGCTTTGGTAACCACTGTCTACTCTCTTCTGTGATTTGAATTTTTGAGATTCCACATATGAGATTATGCGGTATTTTTTTCTGTGTCTGTCATATTTTACCTGGTATAACATTGTTCAGGTTCATCCATGTGGTCACCATTAGCAGAATTTGTTATTTCATGGTTGAATAATATTCACATACATATTTTGTTTTCTCCATGTATTCCCATTGCAGTTTCCATAATGTGAGCATGGGGACTATTGCTGCAGTAAACATTGGTATGCAGTTATTATTTCATTTTCTTTCAATATAGGCTGGAGAGAAATTGCTGTATCTTGTGGTGGTTCCAGCTTTAAATTTTTGGAAGATCTTGTATCAGGTCCTTTTATTATTACTGGGACAAAGTACTTGACACCTTCAACTTAAAGAAGAGAGGCTTATCTTGGCTTAAGGTTTTTAGAGGTTTTAGCCCACAGTTGGTTGGCTCCGTGATTAAAAACGGCAAGGCAGGAAAGCCTGGAGGAGAAAAGCTGCCCGATGTGCGGCAGCCAGGGGGCAGAGAGAGCAGGAACGGATGGAGGGAGGAAGGGAGGGAATGAGAGTCCAAAGGCACTGCCCCCGTTACCCACTTCCTTCAAATGGGCTCCACCCCCTCGCAGCAAATCCAACTGGGAATTCATCAATGGATCAATCCCCTGGGAAGTGCAGCGCCCCCTCAGCTAAATGACTGTCCAAAAGCCCACGTGTGAACACGTGAGACGTTTGGGAACATTTTAGACCTAAGCCACAAAAACCTCCTCACTGTTTTCTGTAATGGCTCTACCAATATGCATGTTCACCAGTAATGTATGAATGTTCCCCTGTCATTTTTAAGGCATATTTTCCTTCCTTACTGCCTGCAAAACAATAAAGTTCTGAAACTCTAAGTTTTGAGATTGCAAAAACAAGATTGAAGAAATGCGTGCACCCGGGTACCTCTGTGCTGGGCTGTTTCTCTCCCTCTTTTTGTTCCTTTTCTTCCTTTGTCTGTTTCCTAAATGCTGGTGAATGAGAAGTATTTTGTCATTGAAGACCAATGCACAAATTTTACCTACTTTACTCTAATAGAAGACTAAGTTACAGTGAAGCAGTCCTAATTATATTTCCTCGAAGGTAAATTTTGAATGTAATAGGTTATTCCTTTGATGAGATACTTTTCCAACAGCAATCTAGTGCCCAGCTTCACAAAGAAAAGCAAATTTAGGAGCTTGGAATTTTTACAACAGAGACGAAGATATTTGTTGCATAACCGCAAATTTCTTTTCTGTCTTCAGGATTCTTACATACAAATTTTCTCTATCTTGGTCTCACACCAGTCTTTGTTGGTGAAGTCTCTAAATTGAAAAGTGAAAACACTATTTAAGGAAAGTTTTTTTCTCAATGAGTTTATACTTTTTTCTCATAAAGTAGGTTTTTGACTAAAAAATAATCCCATATTTGATCTTTAAAAACTGCTATCTTTCACATGAGGCGTTTAGTGTGTTTCATTAGCATTAATTAAACATCATGACCCTTATGTTTTATGTTCAATTTAGAGTTAAATCAATGGGGAACTAGAGATATTCAATCGTGTAGGCCTTCAGACATGGTGTCACCTAGGCAGATAGAGTGTGCACTCAGTGGTCAAGACAGCTCTCCCAAGCTAACGAACTTCCCTAAAATTAGCTTTTCTGTTTGCAGGGCAGAAGAATGTCCTGGGAAATTTTGACCGGAATTAAACAAAAATGATGGAAGCATTTTAATAGAAAGCTTAAGAGTCTCCTGGGAAAACAGTATTTTAAACAGTGCAAACTATAGTGTAGCAGAAAAAAAAAAACTCATAAAATGTTGAGAAGTGTTGTGAATGTTTTAATTATTGCTTGATCTGTAAGTGCAATCTGCACCGTCCTTCCTGTGGCTCTACCCTCCTTGCGATCAGGCTGGAGACAGCAAAGCACTGGGCAGCACCCAGAGACTTTTTTTTTTTTTTTTTGATGACACAGAAGACTTGTTTGAGTCATCTATAATTTCTGCCTTGATTACAATTTTCCAAAAATATGACTTTGCTTCTAAATCTAGTTTTTGTTTCTTTTTAAAATGTACCATTAAAAATTCTCTTTAAATGACAGTCTACAGGGCTCTTCAAGTATCTTGGGACATCAATGCTTCCAGCTGCATTCTAAATTTTAAAATATTTTTAAAAGGGTATTTCCAGTCTGTTGGCAGCAACCAGATTGAACTTTCCCCATTTTTAGGCTTTATAATGTATTACATTATTTATTATGAAGGGACAATAAAAGTGTATTTATTTTGATATTTATATTATTTCTTAACTATTCACTGAATACATTTTAATATGTGGCCAAGTTAGTACAGAATAACACATTAAACTGCAAGATTCTTGAAAGGTTCATGACTTTGGTTATGGTAGTAATTTCTTAGAAATGATGTTAAAAGTAGACTGTCCTTTTTAGGGAGTGAAGAAGTGACTCCACCGAAGAGAAATAAACCAGAAAATGTAGAGATAGAAGTTTGTTCAGCTACAGAGACAGAAAGACATTGCCCTCCAGCTGCATTTTTCAGTGTGACAGAGATGTATCGCAGACTCAAGGACTGAGTTTCAAGTTGGGCAGGAGCTGGAAAATGCAGTAGGCCAATAATAGACCCAAATACATGTTTTAACCCCTAGAATCTATAAATAATATTTTATTGGGAAAACACTTTGCATTATTTAATGAGGATTTAAGATGAATAAATTATCTAGTGGACCTTGAATGCTATCACAAGCGTCCTTGTGAAAGAGGGGCAGAGGCAGAGCAGACAAACATCGGCACGGAAAGGACACAGCGAGACCATGAAGGCAGAGATTGCAGCCAGGCAGCGACAAGACAAGGAACTCAAAAGCCACCAAAGGCTGGAGGCGTAAAGGATGGGAGCCTCTCTGGGACCCTTCAGAAAATAGGTAGATCTGATTGCACTTTGATCTTGGCCCAGGGAACTGATTTCAAACTTTTGACCTCCAGGACTAGGAGAGAATAAGTTTCTGTTCAATTCTCCAAGTATGTGGTAATTTTTTATGGCAGTCATAGGAAGCTAACATAGAATTTTGACTATTTCTTCTTCTTCTTCTTCTTCTTCTTCTTCTTCCACAGGTTTTCACTCTGAGTTCAGGCTACCCTTAAACACACTATATAGCCCATGATGGCCTTGAACATGTAGCTATTAACCTGCCTCAGCCTCCTGAGTGCTAGGATTACAGGTGTGCACCACCATGTATGTGGTGTGAACACCACATATATGGTGCAAACTCAGGGACTTGAGCTTGCTAATCAAGCGTTTTAACCACTGAGCCGTGATTCCAGCCTCCAAATAAAAGGTACTTTCTGCACTTAAGTTCAGAATCAATTAGATGAGAAAAACAAGCATCCAATTAAGTCAGAAGTTAGAAGGCAAGAAATTTTGGGGAAAGCCTAGTTGAAAAAGGGCCATGTGTTATTATTGTGAGTTTTGAGATATGATGATAGAAATGGTATTAGAACTGGCCTGTGAAGTCAAATACAATTAGTTTGAAGTAAAAATACTTCAAAATTTCAAGGAACAAAGTACATAATTACATGATTAATGCATTATCTGCTGCTCTTACATAAAATGTGTAGAAAACATAGAGGTTAGAATTAAAACAGAATGTCCTTCGGAAAATGCTAAGCAGGGCTGAAAGTGGCGATCACTGAGTCAGGTGGTGCAGATCTGAGTCTCAGTCCAAAGGACCCATTTAAAAAAGAAAAATGAAAACTACCAAAGTTTTACAGGACAGATCAAAGTCCAAATTTTTAAAAATTTATTTTATATTTAGCTTTTTATTTTCTCCTCCCAAAGATGTGAAACTGTACACTTGAGATTACTAAAACTGAAAATGACTTTTTCTATTCCATGTGCCTTTTGAAATATTCAATTATTTTTAGTGGCTATTTAATGGCTTTGTTAATAGAAAAGGAAAAAAGATTTTGTCTTTACTGCAAATTAAGTGCAAATGAGCGTATTAATAGAGGAAGAATAAAATTCATAATGGCAGTAAATTGAAATGCATATTTTTTGGTAACATCAAAGTTGAGAGGCAGCTGTTTTGTTAGGTTGCTGGGACTGGACTTTGTCTAAGGTGGGGCCACAAAGAATTATGATCATGGAGCGCTCCCAGCCTGCTCCTTTGGCCCATTTCTGACAGCTTAATCCCTAATATATTAAGTTGATCCTTTCCAGAAGGATTTAGTAAATAATATGCTCAGATTAAAATGTACCAACATCACTACTCATGGAAATTCCCAATGATTCTAAGGCAGTGGGTTGGGCAGGATGAAAAGGTATATGGACCAATACCTCGGAATTGATTAGCAAAAAAAGCAGCCTCTCTGAGTAAAAAGGAAAAAAAAGCATATTTTCTCTGATAGATATTAGAACGTTCACAAATATCTACTTCTCTTTTCTCTCGCAGTGTAAGGCAGCCTACTTTTCCCGGCCAACTGCATGTGTATAACTAATTCTTGACTATGAGATATAAGCCAAAGAAATTTTATGCGGTTTCCTAGTATTTCCTAATACTCGTCTGAAACCAAATTTTCCTTAGGGGAACTTCTGTCAGCTGGTGATTATGTTGAGTGGCATGACATACTATTGTATTGAGCCTTCATGAAGTATGGCTATTTTGTATTGAGCCATATTAAATTGTGACTGCAAGATAATCTACGACACCCTGCTGACTACTACTGGCCAAACAAACAAACAAAACTATATATAAAACCAATTTTTTTCCCCATTTTATTGATATATACAAGTACAGAATTTAAGGTTTACAATGGAGTTGAGTATTTTGTGCAAGTACGGTTGAGCATTTTGTATACGTACGTTTCTTGTCAAAGTGACAAGGGCTTTCCCACTCTCCTTTTGTCCCTCCCCCTACCCTCCCTTTCCTCCCTCCTCCCCCACCCTGTCCCCCTCTTTCGCTTTGTCTTTCGTCTAAAGTTCCATAAGAGTTGTGGTCTGGGTCTCTCGTATCAGAGACCATCCAATGTTTCACCTTCTGCTTCTGACTCACTTCACTAAGCATGATATTCTCAAGTTTCTGCCATATGCCTGTGAAAACCTCCACGCTGTTGGACCTTACAGATGCATAGTATTCCATTGTGTATAAGTCCCACAGTTTGTGTATCCACTGGTCTGTTGATGTGTATTTTGTTGACTTCCATATTCTAGCTATTGTTAGTTGTGCTGCTATGAACATGGGTATACATATATATCTGTTGTATGTTGTAAAACTATTTTTTTTTAAAAAAAAGGGAAGTAATTCATTTGACTTTGAATAGGATGACTTTGTAAATTTTTTTGTTTCACATTTGAATGTACTTTTATAAATGGACAAACTATACTTTAAAAATCAGTAACAAACAGTTCTTGGAGCCCAAAATAAAGACAACTCATTTTTACTCTTATATATTCATGTTCCCTCCACTAGACACATTTCTAGATGTTTGCATAGAATCAACTCGAAGGCTAAGTTAGCATTTATCTATTGAAAAAATTCAGATTTCTTATTGGTAGCTCTTTCCCTGTTGATTCTTTGAATGGTTCTGCTCCTTCCTTTAGACTGCTGTTATTTCCCAGCATCCAGATGCTCAGGTTGCTTCTTTAGTTCCACGGCAATGTTACATATGAAGGAAAGAAAATTGCTTGAATGTAGTGATTGGGATTAGCTTGAGTTCATCACTTGAGTTTATTCAAAGTCAGAAAAAGGCACTCTCAATTCTCCACTAAAGGTCATGGTATCATACAAAGGTTTTATACTTTCCTAGAAGAAGAAATTTTACATAGGATAGTTTCATTGTGTACAAATGCGCATATGTCTATGTGCATGTATGTGTGAATAATTGAGAGACACTGATTTTGATAAAAATTCAATTTCCTGTGCTCACTCCTTAGACGATAAGTGCTATGTATTACTCCTACTCCTCTACTTTAGGCTAGTTGAGTCCATTAATTGTATTAAAAATAAGTTTTAATTAGGTAACCACTGTAAATACTTCAAGTGTTTAAAAGTGTTTATACTTCATTCAAGCAAACAATAAAATGTCAAAGAGCATAATAGAAAAAGTAGCGAATGACATAGACCAGCAATTCATAATGAATAAATTATGATGCTCATTATAGATAGTATCTTATTTGCTGCTGTGACAAAATACCTAACATACACAAATTAAGAGAGGAAAGATTTATTTTAGCTCGCAGTTTTGGAAGGTCTCACACAGTGCATCCATAGGCAGCTGGAAGCACATGGTAGAGGCTGAAGAGCTGCTCACCCCAATTGAAGCAGAAACCAAGTGAGTCTGGAGACTCAGGCACAGCCAGTGTCTTCCTGGGAGAAGCTGTAATAATGTTTCTTTATCTTTCCTCTACGTATTCCCAGGGTGGGTGCTCCTTCTTCATTTCCTGGCCCCCAAGTCAACATACACTGAAGTCTCTGCCTTGGGCAACTCCTAATCTCAACAAGTTGACACAATTCCTCCAGTTCAAACCCAAACATGCGCCCCCTTCCAGCCAAACCTACCTTCCAGTAACACACATTTCCGTAGTTATCCCACTATCTTCAAATACATGAAGCTTTTGGGGGACACTTCAGATCTGAACCATAGAAGATAGATGATAGATGGATATTTAAGTTTTCTAGTGCCTTAGTTACACATTACGTGGGACATATTACCCAACACCCACAACTTAGGGGAGGAAAGACTTATTGTAGCTCACAGTTTCAGGAGGTCTCTGTCCATTCTTGGATGGTTGGCAATGGCATGAGGGTCTGGTGGAGAAGAGCTACACACAGTATCACAAGAGAAAGAGCCAAGGGTCTCAGAAGAACTTGAAATAGAAATTTGTACCCTTCCAACCTACAGGTCTATGATCTAATGTATTACAAACCTATCTTTGGCCACATGCCTGTAATCTAACCCTCCTGACCATGCTCTACCTTCTAACAGCACGTGAAATCCATAACATCCAAATACACTAGCCTTTGAAGGACATTACATATCCAAACTACAACAATCAGTATCAGGAAAATACTATAGGTAGGTACCATTTTGCAGCCATCAAATTAGAGAGAGAGAAAAAATCTAATAGTGCTCAGGATATGAGAAAATGTGAACTCCTAACACAATTATTGAAAACGAACATTGGTACAACCAAGCTAAAGGACAGTTAGGAGGTATCTATGGTGATGGCATAAATTGTGTCTATTCCAAAACAGAAGGCCTTACCCCATTCTCATAACTCAGATGTGATCTTATTTGAAAATAGGGTTATAACAGATGTACTAAGAAGATATCATATCTGAGTTGGGTGAGCCACTGATCCAATAGGACTCATGTTTTTTGGGAAGACAGCATGTGAAGATGTAGAGACACAGGATAAAGTTGTATCATGACAGAGGCAGAAATTAGAGTTATACTGTTGCAAGCCAAGGACTGTCTTGGATAACTAGAAGCAGGAATCAGTAAATAAGATACTTTTCTGGAAGCTTAGGAAGTGGAATGGATCTGCTCTTTTGAATTTCTATGCTCCCAAACAATGAGACAAAACATTTTTGTTGAGCTAATCCACCCAGTTTATGGTAGCCTCAGGAAACTAATATATCTAGTAAAACTGAAAATATGCATGGTTATGGTCGACAATTCTTCTACCATCCTTAAAGAAATTTCCTCACATTCAAAGAAAACAGAGTCAATCTAAACTAAGATCTTTCTAAATTGTTTTAGGAATCTCGGTTCTAGATGTTTCTCTGCATGTATTGAAAGATGGGGTGGAGTACTCTAATGTGGTTTGTGCCTCCTCCCCCTTGCTTCAAACAGAGGTATTTGATTTTAGTTTGACTTAAGATTACTATTAAATAAAGTGTTTCAAGATTAAAAATAAACTTGAAAACAACCAAAATTCTTTTATAAAATTATGGTTTTAGGTAACTTTTTGATCTAATTTAAAATCTTTTTTTTCACCCGTTTTTGTTGTTAACATTTTATCTGATGTTCATATTTCAGTAGAACCTTTTACCCATTCTGGCATTTTCCCTACTCTGCAGGCCTGATTTTATTTTTAATCTATGCAGGCAGTACTAATCTATCTATCTTGGCCTGCCATTTGTCACATTTTTGTTAACTAAATTAAAATTACAATGAAGTTTGGATGACATGACTCATGGAGCAAAATTTATTTATATTTTTTCATATTCATATTCAATTGCTTCAGCAGGATTTATTGGAAAAAAAATACCCCTTTCCACTGTCTTGACCATGTCCCTTTACCAGGAGTCATTTGACTATGTGTTAGTGAATCTGTCTCTAAACACATTCTTCTATTGAATCAATCTATTTGTCCATTTTAAAACTGATAATACTCTCTTATATGCTATAGTTTTATAGTAAGTCCAGAAATCAGACAGCACTTCAATTTTTTTCTTTTTTTTAAGGTGTTGTGATTATTCAGTGTTCTTTGATTGCCAAATAATCTAAAATTAACCTAAAATGCATCATCAACCAATGTAAAAATATTGAAGTATAAAATTCTAAGCCAAAATCAAGAGGAATGCTTTGTGGCTCTAGTTTTAGGTAAAGACATTTAGATATGATGCTAGAAGCATGATTCATAAAATAAACTGTTGATAGATTTTATAAAAATTTAAAAATGTAATGTTAAGACAATAATATTTAATACAGCAAGAGAAAATATTTGCAAGCTATTTCATAAAGGATTTGAATCCTGAATATATAAAAACTATCAAACCTCATTGTGAAAGCCTACAACCCAATAAAAAATGGGCAAATTATTGGAAAAGGCACTTTATGAAAGAATATGCATGCACTGCAAATAAGTACATGAAATTTTTTTTCATTGTTATTAAGCAAACACAAATTAAAACCATGTGGAGATTACCTCATACCTTTGAAAAGGCCTAAAATTTAGAAGACTGACCATTCCAAGTGTTGGCAAGTATGTGAAGAAACTGTAAACCTCACGCACATCTGGTAGCAATAGAAGTGGTACAAAACTCTGGAAAAAAATTGCAATTTCTTATGAAGGTAAACACATACTACCATATTATCTGCTCTCCTATGTCTAGGCATTTGCTGAAGAGAAACTAAGGCATAGATACCATGAAGATGCAAATATTTGTAGAGGGTATAATTGTTAATCAGAAACGTCCTAAAGGTGCATTAGTGGTGAACAGGTCAATGAACAGCCGCACTTGCATGTGACATACTCTAAGAAGGAATAAAAAAGAATGAAACAAATCGTAAGAAGTGAGCTCTTGTACGACCACGAGTGAATTCCCTTGCAGTTCTTGTAGCTACCTGTCCCTCTCCGTGCGGCCCAGAGCTACTGCAGGTCCTGGGCTTCCTCTACTGTGACCACCCGGCCCTCACTGCCTTGTTTAGGTCATTCCTTTCATTTCACTCTCACTGTTTCTGCTTCAGCGAGCTAACTTCTATGCCTCCCCTGCTTCCAGTTTTTACTTCAGTTCCTCTGAGAATCTTTCCTTTCCTTGATCCCAGAAGGGCCTTACCTTTTCCTTCCTTCGTGCTTCTCTTATCTGAATAGCACTTGGGTGCAGCACACTAGGGAGCAGTGTCGATTTTGGCATCTTGCAGATTTTTTCCAAATCTTAGATCTGCGCCTTGGCTTTCCTCAATGGCAAAGTGGAAGGGTAGGAGGTTTTATGAAAATTAAGAGAATTAATGCATGCAAGCTATTTAGTATGGTGCACAAATTAAAAAAATTATGTGTAGGCATGATAGCCATTATTGTACTGATTATCCCCCAACCCGTACTGGGGATCGACCACGGGACCTTTGTGTGGAGCAACATACCCTGCCCTTTTTAAACTTGCACTTTCATTCTCTCTCTCTCTCTCTCTCTCTCTCTCTCTCTCTCTCTCTCTCTCTCTCTTTTAAACCTTGAGATAGAGTCCTGCTAAGCCACAGAGTTATGCAGGTTGTTCTGAACTTATCATCCCCTACCTCAGCATTCCAGCATTCTGGGTTTACAGGTGTGTATCGTCATATTGTCACCTTCAGTTTATTTTTGTTTCTTGTTTAATCACAATTTTCTGCTATAATGGATTGATTGAGACAAGATTTTCCTCTGTAGTCCAGGCTGGTCCTGAACTTACTATGTAGCCTAGACTTGCCTTGCACCATGGCAGTACTTCTGCCTCAGCCTCTTGAGTGCTGGGATTGCAAGAGTTCTCCACCACACTGGCTTATGTGATGCTGGGAAATGGAACTAGGGCTAGGCAAGAGCTCTAACCACCGTGCGATTCCTCCAGTCCTGCTACAATGCTCTTAATTTGTGTTTGACACAGAACTATAGAACTGTCTCTGTCTCTGTCTCTGTCTCTGTCTCTCTCTCTTCTCTCTCTTTGCTAATAGTTCCAGACTAATATCTAGCAAATAATAGATTAATAAATGAAAGAATAAAATGCAGGCTCTAACTTCCTGTTAGAGGTTCTATCCACTGCATACAAACTACCGGCCATGATAGACACAGCGTGGGTCCAGCGTGACCGCCTCTGTGATCGTAGTTTTATTGCTACCCTAAGTGGGCCACTGAGTCTATGCTTTTGGCTTTTCCATGTTAGCTAACTTAATACTTGTTGGTTTCCTCTATAGGCTGAGATGATAAAATATGAATGCTGGAGATTCTCAGTAAACTTGCCCTTTTTCAATACATTGAAAAAACAGAGAAAAGAGAGGGAGCCCCTGTCTACTGAAAAGAAAAAATGGAACCAATTAATAAAAAAAGGAAAAAGGAAAGCGAAGCAGATAATATACCTAAGGTTGGGAGCTGCAGCAAGAGCTGAGGCTTTGCTGTTCGGTGCGTAGGAGCTAATAAGTGAGATGTAAGTGCTGGATCTTAATTTATTTTCTCATAGTTTACCTGGTGCTTTGTGAGGTTGTGCCCAGAATAATGGAATCATACCTTAAAATTTAGGTCTCTTTCTTTTAGAACCTGCACTTGTGAGGACTGTACCATTGGAATATGACAGCTCGTAAGAGCCAGGATATGCAAATACAACAATCCTTAGCAAGGGGGTGCTTAAGCTTTTTTCCTGAAGATTAGAAGCTTCGGACAATTTATGACGACTCCACCCTCCCAACTAGGGACAGACTTCTTTGTAAACCCATCCCATGGCACATCTGAAGGCGCGTCTTTCCCCCACCGAAACTCAAAACTCGTAACTCGTAACTGGAGATTGTTTCAGCAATTCTCCCCCCACCCCTTTTGCTTCATGTTGTGAAAGACTGCACCCTGAGGAATCGGACTTTTGAGGTGAAACTGCTTCCTCCACCTCAGCCCTCCAAAGCTAACTTTGAGTAAAAGTGCATTTTTCTTATTTACATAATAATGGAACTCCTTTGATCTGGACAGTGGTGAGTAAACAAAGTGAATGGTCTTGTGGGGAAGGGGGGCCTAGCGGGGTCTAAACGCATTTGAGTTACTCCAGCACTGTCCTGACGTAAGTTGAGACTTCTATTTCTTAAATGTAGTATCTTTAAACTGCTATACATTGCTCATAAAACAAATGCAACTGTCATTTATATAGGTTTTTATACTTGAAGCATAATTCATAAAACAAATGCAAGCAAATTGTGCATAGTTCTGAAGTTTTAACAAAATGTTGCTCATACTCAATAATCAAGTACATAAAAATTCTTTTTTGGAATATCCTTCAAGTATCAGCGGAAAGCAAAAGAGTTAGCTCATGATAAGAAATCAATATTGATAGTCGCTCCAACTTATATATTGGCTATAAATGTGTTAGATCATTAATAAAGCACACACAGAAAATTTTCCAAGTCAAGGTTAGTGAAATTTAGAAAAGGAAAAATTGAGTCTCTCAGAGCACTCAGGTGGGCATCTGACTTAGTCCCTAGGGAGTGGACAGGATACTGATGCCCTTTAATCCATCAGCTTTAGGTATTTTGGGCATCTTGCAGCAGCTCCTAGCACAAGCCTTTGAAGACTCCCTGTCCCCAGGCCCATCAATGCTTGCAAGTAGATGCTCGAGGACCATCATCCCACCAGTCAGCAGTCAGCCAGTCTCTGTGTTTCAGAGACATTTGGGGCTCTGCTGGAAGCAACTTCCCAAGCTCAAAATAGAACGATATGGCTTCTAAAAAGATTATTTCTGATGTTATTGAGGATGAATTCACATATGTTCTCAAAATAATCCTAAAAGTATATATTGATTGAAAAATGTAAATTCTGTCATAAAATAGAAAATATCATATATTCATGGTTATTTTATTTTCTTTGGGAGAAAAGTTGCATGTAGATTTTAGAAAAATAAGCCAACATTTTTATTTAGGAATTCTGGACTCTTTTTTTACAAGCATTCTCTTCTCTTCTCTTCTCTTTCTTTCTTCTCTTTCTTTCTTTCTTTCTTTCTTTCTTTTTTACCATTAGGTTCTCTCTGCTTTCTCTCCTGTGCCTCTTTCTTTCTTTCATTTTCTTCTTCTTTTTTTAGACAGGGTCTTGCTTTATAGTCTAGACTGGTCCTGAGCTCATCACCTAGCCCAGACTGGCCTCAAACTTACAGCAATCCTCTTGCCTCAGCCTCCTCAATGACGGTATTGCAGGCATGCACCACCATAACCAGCTAATCTTTATGTGGTGGTGCTGGGGAATTGAACCCAGGGCCTTGCACTTAGTGAGCAAGCACCATAACCAGTGAGCTGCACCCCCAGCCTGTGTGGACTACAGAGCAAGACCCTGTCTCAAAAAAAAAAAAAAAAAAAAAAAAAAAAAAAAAAAAAAAAAAAAAAAAAAAAAAAAAAAAAAAAAAAAGAAAAGAAAAAGAAATGGAAACCCAATCCAAAAAAGAGAAGTAGAGTACAAGTAGAGCTTTATTCAAACAAATTTATATTTAAAAAGTAGAAAATACCAACTATGTCTTGTGGATTCCTACAGCAGAGTTCTATCTTGACAATTCACTGTTGACGTCTCAATTTACAGCATAATTCAAATAAACATAAGTATGTGTAACAGAATTCTGAATGGAATTTTTCTGCTCTCTTGGAATATTATCTAAGTTTTAGGCCACTAATAACAGATATGTCTCATTTAACCTGTTTCTTGTTGCTATTTTTAAAATACCTGAGATTGGCCGATTTATAAGGAACAGAAGTTCACTTTGGATCATTGTTGTACGAGCCGAGAAATGTAAGAACACGGTGCTGGCCCCTGCTCAGCCACTGGTAAGGGGTGCGCAGCAGTATCGTGACATGGCCAAGAACACTCCAGCATCCATCAGAATGTGCACACTCCACTCACATTTTTTTTTATAAAGCTGCAGCTACTACTCTAGGGTCTCCACTTGATGATTTGTCTAATCCTATTTACCTCCAAAATGCCTCCACTGCCAACTGCCATTAACATAGGCCTTCAAGGGTTTAGTTTCCAACCTGTGAGTTCTGGAAGACAGTCATTGAAACCATAGCAAAACGCCAATTCAAACGTATTCTAGAAAAAAATTAACTGCTAAATTCATGCATCTAGGACTCAGGGGCTATTATTCACTTCTGGAAATCAAAGAAGAGGTTTTCTTGAAAGTGATGTTTGAGAACAGAGAGAGCTTTTCCCGTCCTCTTCCTCGCAGGCCTAAGGCTGGCCAGGATTGTGTTTTGATCCTCAGGGGGTGCACGTCTGGATTAGAGAAGCTCTAGGAGAGTCAATGCAGAGCCTGGAGGAACCTGTAAAACAACTTCTGCTGGAGTGATACAGGCAGGATAGCATCTTAATTTAAAGGTTCTATTTTCCAGGAAGTGGAGAAGTGCTCCATCTCCTTCTCCTTTTCCTTGAAAGCAGGATGGGGAGGAGGGACAGGGAAGAGAAAGAAAATAACTGACAGCTCTTTCAGATAAATGAATCTCTCTTCTCTAGATTAACAACTCCAAGAACTCTGCCCCAACCAGCAGCCGGCTGTGTCTGACATATAGGCACTGGGTAGGTCCCTTGTGTGACTGCCATTCTTGTCTAGCAGCTAACTATGAACTAATTGTTTCATAAATTCAAAAACTGATTTTGAAAGCAAATCGTTATAGTACAAAAGCCTGTTTTTATCTGAAACAAATGAAGATGGTGATTGGAGATTTTCTGTCTTCCTCAAAGCTGGCTTAGAATAAATCTTGTGTTGCTTATCAGGATAGGTGATTTCTTGATTTGAGTGGTGAGGAGAACAGCCTGAGCAGGCATTAATGAGAGGAGCAGGACTGAGGCTCAGACAAGGCTCCTAGCCCAGTCCCTGCTTAGCGCTTGGAATGGAGCTGAGTAGGAAGATTCTCAAAGGAGAATCTGACAGATATTTCCAGGAATTGGTGCCTTAAAATAGCAGGCATGGTAACTGGCAGAAACAGATGTAAAGGGGCAAGGGACACCCACAGTGGTCACCTGTAGGTTCACATTTGATGTGACAAAGACCCTGTCAGTGTTTGGGCCATCTAGAAGGTCCTGTCCGAAGGTCCCTGGTGATAAACAGGACATGTACGACAACTGAGGCAGCTGTGAGAGACTTCCCAGCCAAAGAGCTCACTCCGGGCCTTCGTACCACACACTTCCTCCGTGCTCCCTTCCCTCTTCCCTTGTCCCTCATCCTCAGCCCTAGTAAAGCTGATGGAACGTGAATGTACAACCAGGCCCGACCTGGAATTTAACTTGACAGGACCAGACGTTTTAATATCTAAATACGTCCAGAAATCCAGAAGTGTCACTAAAGGGTGGAGAAAAAGTGCCCACTGGATTTAGAAGGCAGTGACGGGAGGGAAACCCTGCTGGCTCCCCCGTACCTACATCAGGCCCAAGCATCATCACTGTCTCCTTGCAGGTACTGAATATTATGGCAAAAATACACAAGTTTTAATACCATTTTAATGTTCGATGTTCTCAGTTAAGTAAATTGACTTATTATTACTTTAGAACAACACCCTCACTTTTGAACTCACTGGGGCAGAAATAGAGCCAAACCAAATGATACCAGTTTGTAGGAAGACACACACGCACACTGGAGGAGGAGAAACAATGTGAGAACACAGGAAGATGCCAGTCTTTATTAACTGTGCTTGGGGGTAAATATCTGCCTCATGTTTCTGGCAGATGGTCAGGGTGCCTGCTCTCTTACCGTGTGCTCCTTATCCCAGGGGATAATTCGCTAGTGGGTTTCATGCGTGAGCCCTTCGGGTGTGCTTAGAGGTGAAGCCTCCCACTCTGGCCCCACGATGGGTGCCTGAGCACAACTTCACACATTGTGCCTCACTACACATCGAAGCGGGGGACAATATCTTGGTCTGAGTTGAGGACAGCTGCTGTTCTGTGTCTGGGGCCGGAAAGGCAGCTACAGCAGAAAGGATGCCTGTCTGCACACCTCAGCATGTACACAGAAAAAACACCCCGCTGGATAGTTACGTACTTATGGCTTCTTTCTTCTCTTCTGGAATATAAACTCCACAGTATTCCATTCAATCACTTAGAAAGCAGATACCTGTGAGCCTTTTTTTTTTGCAGTGAATAAATGAAATCTCTCTATTTGGAACAAATCTTACCTACAGGCATAATTTATTGTATACCTATTATGTACCCAGGCCGCGGTGGTTTGGATCTGCGGTGTTCCCTAAAAGCCTCATGTTCCTATGGCCACCCACCCATGAATGGACTGTGATCTTGTGAAACTATAAGCCACAATAAATCCTTCCTCCCTAAGTTGTGGATGTTGGGTATTGAGTCACAGCGATGAAAAGGTAACTAAGATGCACGCTGTTAGGCACTTGGTAGGTAGGGCCTTAAATCACATTTACTCTTTGTCAAGGGTTCTATCAGAAAAAAATGAACTCAACAGGCATAACTAGTTTGCCTCAAGTGACACAGCGAGGACGGGCATTAGTTGGATGACACCAGCTCTTCCCAAGGGTCTTTACTGCTTTTATGTCACAGACAAGGGTTCGTCTACTTGTTTAAATAAAAGCAAAACTGCAAAAAGTCTAGGAGTTTTAAAGAATTAGAAATTCAAGACTCATGCAATTGCATAGTATTTGGGGTTAACATGTTACATTCATAACCGTAATGATAACAAAGAAAATGGTAGTATGCTTACTCACATTTTAGCTCCTTGCTTTGTGATTTAATGAAATTAAATGTCTCAGTGACAATATGCTCAAGGTGAATCAAATTTTCTGACTTAAACTGACAAAACAAAGGCATACCTTCATCTTCTACTGAGCTTTTTCATGACTAGATACATTAACCAGATACATGTGTGCAGATTTTGTCTTAATATTTAAAAACGTTTATCAGGGGGTGGGTACCTCCCAATATTGATAGCCAGATTGTGGTTAGTTTAGGCATGATGTTCTGTATGGCTAAGTAAGTTCTTAGTTAAAACTTCTAGGAAGAAAAGACCCTGCTTCAGACTCAAGAAATTTCAAACATTTGTGAGTTAATGATAATACTGAAACATGGAAGCACATAAGCAGCTCTTCTCCTGTGGTGCCTCTGAGAGAATGCCCTGTGGCTTGGCTGAGGGGGTGAGCCTATGCATAACTGTCCTGTGGCAGGGAGGGGCAGGCTTCCCTGAGCACACTGTGAGAACAAAGCTGGAGCCTTGTGAGAACAGAAGGGTTGTTATGTTAAGACACGAAATGTTTCTTCCACATAGCTCGTTTAACCAATGTCTTATCATAAAACAATAGGGCTCTTTCTATATAAGTACTGAGTAGGAAGGTCCGGGGTACAGTTGGCCTTTCTTCCAGAATCACTGCCTGGGATATTTTAAGATGGAGACTTGAAAAAAAGGGGGGTGGGAAGCTGAAGTTGTCCCTGTATTTTCTTATTAAGCAAAGAGTGGAAAAGTCAAGAAGACAAACTGTGGGACTAAGTAAATTCAGGAGCAATCGGAAGACTTAATTAAGCATGCAGAGAAATTTCTACTAAATCAAAGACTATATATATATATATATATATATATATATATATATATATATATAAATGGATGAAATAAATGTTGTAGAAAACTTTCTTGGATCAAAACAATTTTGCCTACCACCTTTAGTTCATAACACTCTTCTATTTTTTCAAAAGTTTTCAGATGTCGTGTCTGAGAAAAGTTGGTGTTAGATAAACCTATATATTTCTGTAGTATGAAAATACACATGCAGCTTTCTGGCAAAAATAAATAGAAAAGGATACTCCTGCTCTTGAAGGATTTGGGACTCTTTGATGAATAGGAATCTATTTGGCAGGCTTTATTTTTTTCGATATTTCTGGAAGAGAGGAACCCTTTCAAGGAGTCAGTTTGGGCAACTAGGTCAAGTGTCTTAAACCTGCTTCATAAAGTGAAAGGTGGGTGGTTTTAGTTAAAGTGAAGGGTGGGGTGGTTTTAGTTAAAGTGAAGGGTGGGGTGGTTTTAGTTAAAGTGAAGGGTGGGGTGGTTTTAGTTAATACCCTCTGGGAAGAACAGCCCAGGATTGTAGAGTGCCGTTGAAGTGACGACTGCAGGGCCGGTATTCAGGAAGTGCAAGCCCAAGTTGGAGAAGACATAGAAAGAAAGAGTGTAAGTTCATAAAAATGTGAAGCAAAGCAACTGTTGCCACTTGCGTGGATTGTTAGGTGGTCACCCATGGCAACAGCTATGGGAAGCCAGTACAGTGTATAAGGCCAGGATCCCCGATGGGAGTCAGGCACGCTGGAAAGTGCCTCCCATTTTCTAATCTAACATCTCACTTGTTCTCCTCTTCGACCATGACCACTTGCTGCAGTAAGCTCTCTGTCCAGTGTTCTCTGGCCAGATCATTTACTATTACATTCCCTTCTTTTTCCTTTGTCCACATTCTTCCATGAGCTCAAGAAACTCTAGAAGCACACCCTGTCGATGTCCTTCTACCTGGAATGTGTGTGCCCCTAAGAACCACACAGAGTTTATGCAGTACAGTTGGTAATGAAGGAGAAGGAAGACAAAGGAAGAAACAAGGAGAAAAATAGACAAATCCAATCAAGGCTAGAATCTGAAAATCATTCTGGAAGCTAGCTAAATATGTTCCACAAATTTCTGTATTTGTGACTATAAATTTCTTAGGTACTAATAAATTCAATGTCACAAATTTCCATTCTACCTTATCCCCATTTTATTTTATGTTTTTTAGTTTCAACTTCCTTTTCATTAATTACATTCTATTTCTTACCTTTCTGTTGTCTTGATAGCCCTTGCAGATGTGCTATTTAGTATTATGAACTGACATGGCAAGTCACTAGGGGGAAATTGTGACTGACAAACTACCAGGTTACCAGATTTCTCCCTTCGTAGGTATTTTCTTAGTATACATTTGAATAAATGTAAAATAAATCAACAAGATTAAAATAGTTTAGTTGACACCAATTATAACTGAACTTGTAAGAGGCTCGGCTGAGTTCCTCCAAATTACGCTTGGGTGGCATTGTCTACAGGCATCTTCTTGAAACTCCCCAGGGTAAATCACCTGCCTACAAAGTGTATGAGAACAGCAGCTATACCCACAGGCCTCTGTTAATCCTCCGTTGTTAGCCCTATTGTTATTCCAGGCTGGACAGACTTACACTCAGAACTTTGAGCTTTCTGAAGAAAGGTGCTGTGTAATTTTAGGGCATAGTTAATCTTTTTTCCCCCCTACTGTTGCTTACACATTATTGAATATAGTCAATATTAAATTATTAATGATATGTTTCAGAGTTAAGAATAAGTTATTTTTAATTAGTTACCTGTCACTGAAAATAGTTCATATTCTTCTACAAATTTGAGTCCATATTTTTTTGTTAAAGTTTGTAATAATCCAAATGGAGCTCGTAGACATCTAAGGTACCATTTGTAGATGGCGTCTAAGGTGTCTACAGTGTAGAGTGACTTAATCTATGGGTTCATGTGCCGCTGTATCTGGCAGAAGCAGGAAAATTATGATGAAAGCATTTAAAAAAAATTGAAACCAATCAGATCAGACTGGCAACAGAGGTAAAAATGACTCTTGTGCCATCTGATAAGAAACATTTCTTAAACTTGTCACGTGAAACATTCTGTTACGCTTCAGGCTATTTAAGATAACTTCATGCACAGGGGCATAGTCACCTGAGGCAATTCCGGTTGTTCGCCAACAGCCTTAAGACCAACACCCAGCTTGAGGTGGAAATACAGGTTACCCCGTACATAATTATAATTGTCGCACAGACTGAAGATAACAAATTCAGTGGCGAACCATAGCAATTCAGATCAACTTCCTTTCACTTTTTCACAAGTATTCCCTTTCATCCCAAAGATCAAAGAGTATTTGTCATTTTGAAAATCTTAAGCATTCTTTAAAAAGTACATTTCTTTAAAAATTTTTATCTATCTGTATTTATTTCACAGGATTTTCATATGTAAATGTTCTATCAACAAATGAGCTCAATCATCTAGGGGAAAGGCTAACAAAGAATTCAAGGACTTTAAATGCCTTTATGCAGAAAAGACAGAATGCCCAATTCCTCTGGGCACTGGCATAAACATTTCTTAGGACGTTTCTGTTCCTAAGCATTGTCTTGAACATTGACCTTGAGAGAGAGGGTGGGATTAAAGATACAGAGTAGCCAGAGGGATGAGCAAAATTTTTTGTGCTATCTCATTCTTACCACAGAAGTTTATTTTATTTTACTTTTTATAGAGGACTAGTAGTTTTGACTTTGAAGCTTTTTTTTCTAGGTATAGATTAGTTAAAATTAGTAGCTGAAGTGTAATCAGAAATCTAGTTGGCTCAGCAAGTTCAGCGTTAGTGGAAGAAAGAAGTAAGTAGACCAGCTGCCGTTTCCTCAGTCTTGTGTGTTTATTCTAGTTATGGAATGTACTCACACAAGCCAGAAAACTTAGAAATATATGGGGGCGGGGGAGAGAACTGAAGTTCTCAGGAACCAGTCTCACAACAGCCCTTCTAAAGATAGCTGTTCCTAACACGCAATACCTTGAGGGGAGGTAGCCAGGTCATTAGGGGCTATTTTGACACTCTTGTTTATGGCCAAATCTTGTTGGGAGTCCCCTGCACCCGACTTAACATCCTTTGAAATGGTCAGAGCAGGCTCCCTTGCTTTCAACCATTCCCCTACCCTCATCCCCAGGTAAGAAAGTCATCCATAGCATTGGAGGCCTACAGCAAGGGTCCTCTCACTTCTCCTAGGTACATTGGTGAGACCATCCCTGCTATCGGATGCTGTCACCAATGTACCTAAAAATGCCTTAATCCACAACTTGCCTTGTTCTGTGGCTGTAAGTCTCTGTGAAATTGTAAAATCAGGGGCCACCCGAATCTGTCTTCCTGGGTCATGGTCACTCACATTTGGCCTCCGAAGACACTGTCTCTTGTTCTCTTTGATGTGAGAGCTGTGTTTTATGTTGACAGAAATATGGAGAGTCAAGTAGTTTTCAGCTCATCTATTGTTTCTAATTTTCCTGGATCATTTATAGAATCTTTAATAGAAGATTGGATGACTATTACTATACAAATTTAGTGATGAAATATTATAAACCATTCAGTAAATGGTCAAAGGACAATGCAAAATATTACTTTGAATTTCACAATATTTTTTTGCACAAAGTCTAAAAGATGGCTGAGAAAATTAACAAAAAATAGACACATTAATCAGACTTGCTCTTGAGAAGCAACAAGTGGCACCTGATAGAAAGAGGGCATGATTAATTCAAGTGTCGGTAAGGGAAATATCAGCCAAGTTTGGGACTTAGAGTGTAGGGCTATTGTGAGACAGCACCCTTTTTCAGCTCCAGGATTCAGTGAAATACCATAAAATATGTGGAAAAGGCCAATGAGGTGAAAGAGTTTATGTTGAATTCATCAAAAGAGATGAGGGGCAGACTATTTTCTTCTTTCCTCCAACCATTCTGTGTATCCTCCATATGCCATTGAGTGAAAAGATGCATTTCAGAGGCTGTGGGAAGTAGAAAATACCCCCGGGACATTGAAAGCAACACTAGAAACCTGGAGGCTTATTGTATCTTCCCAGAACGTGGAAGCCTCACATGGGCCGTGGGTGAAGACTCTGGGCAGAGAAGCCATCTAGGACCTGATGCATGAGATTGCCTGGTAGGAGTCTATGATTGTAAACACTCTACCAGAAAAGCTTCTAACATAAAAGTAAGTTGTGGGTGCAGGTGGATATTATTTTCTGTTATTATTCCATTAATTTTCTATTGAGAAGTAGTTTAACACATGGTTAAGAACACAGACTCTGGCTGTCTCAGTTTGCGTTATTCACCATTGTTCAGCACTAAGTAGTCAAATAAATTCCCTAATCCCTGCATACCTCAGTTTCCCCACCTGAAAAATGGGATAATGGCAATATTGTACTTAATAGTGTGAATTCTTTGTCATTTTTCCATGTAAAACTTTTATAATGTTGTCTGGCTGAAACACTGGACAAATGCTTTCATTGTATCTCTAGTTGTAAGCTTATATTTCAAGGTAGTGACTGTGCCTTGTTTCTAAGTAACAGATGGCTTAAAGAGTTATTATGACAGAAAAGTGAACTCATGGTAATATTCCATGAATATTCTTATGAAATTACCCAGGAAACATCATACTCTGTGGTCAAAGTGTCTTTGCTAGCCATACATATTTGTGTTCCTCATTCTTGGCTTCCTAGTTAGTTATATCCAGCAACAACATTATCTGGATAAATCATCTAAATATAGAATGAAGATCAAAAGCATGGCATTCTGCATTTATTTTAAATGGACTCAGCTTCCAATTTATTTTATGCCTAAGAATTGGATTTCAGGATTTTGATGAGTTTCAAATATTGTTTTGATGACACAAGTATTCTATGTTCACCACAAAATTAGAAAATTTAAGTAAATAAAAGATTGTGCTATTATAGAATATAAATGGCCAGTTAACAATGTGTTGTCTGTTCTCTAAATTCCCATATCCTTTTTTGCAAAAAATACAAATTTTTCTTCCGAAGTTGAATTTAGTTAAACATTTTATAATCTGGTTATTTTACTTTACAGTGTACTGAAAATATATATCTTTAGCTATATATTTTTAAAAATTCTAAATGTCTTTCTATTATTACATTTTATAGATACACTACAGCATCTCTAAAACTACTCTTGTATACCAGGCACTTACAATATTATACATTATAAATATGATAAATATCAAACTACAAAAACTACATAATTTGTCAATAACCCTATGGTGTCTGACTTCAGAGAAGGGAATTTGAGGATATTGAAGTACAATCCCCAAATGCAGATGACTTAAATTCCTCAGTAACTTGTTTGTTAAGAAAGAAGACAGGAGATCTTAAAATAGTTTTAGAATGTCTGGTAACAATGATAAAGAATGGCTATGTTTGTTACAATGATCGCTAGACTTTGATTCTAATATAGTTAAGTTCTTTTCTCTTTTAAAACTCAGTCTATGCTAAACCAAGAGCCCATCAAAAAGACAAAAAAGAACACAAATAGACATCTTGTGATTAAATAGAAATGATTTTTGATAACCAATCAAATGCAATTAGAGTGAATAAAATTTCAAAACTATTAAGTCATCATTTTTCACATGAATTCAGGAATTTATAAACCCTAGGAAAAATCTATTTTATTTAGTATGGAAAAGTTTTCTCTGACCATTTTGGCTTGGATACTGGCCTAATGAAGACATTTGTTTCAGTAGGCCTAATTTCGTATACTCATGAGTGTTAGAGCTGAAAGGAGCCTCTTCAATGATTTAAGAATTTTATATTAAAGTCAGTGAGAAACTGAGGAGCTATCTTTAAAAAGATGTAGTACAGCAAAGATGTAAAAATTGGGAGGTAGTTTAAAAGGAAAACTAGAAATTAATGCTGGGGTGTGAGAACACATCAATAAACACAAATCTGAATTTCCCAGCAAGTAATATTTGTAGTCCATGGAGTACCATGAAGAAAAGGAATTCATCATAAAGGACATACATTCTGAATTCTGCCACCTATGTAGTAATTAGTGACACATTTAGCCATGTAATCAACTCTAACAGGAGGTCAGATACCTCTTGTGTATGTGCATTTGTAATGAAGAAGCTGAAACATCTTCCTCACTAAAGAATGAAGACAAGAAAAAGCTTTGGCGCAGTAAAAGAAACAATCAACAAGGTGAGGAGACAACCCACAGAGTGGGAAAATATCTTGGCCAATAATAATTCAGACAAAGGTTTAATATCTAGAATACAAAAGAATACAAAAAACTCAAAAACATAAACCCTGTAAAATAAATGACTCCATCAAGAAGTGGGCAGATGAAATCAAGAAGTACAAATGGCCAACAAGCATATGAAAAAATATTCTTCATCACTGGCCACTGGAGAAATGCAAATAAAAATAACATTGAAGTTTCACCCCACCCAACTGAGAATGGCCTACGCCAAGAACTCAGAAAACAATTGTTGGCTGGGGTATAGAAAACAAAGAACTCTACTTCACGGTTGGTGGGAATGCAATCTGGCACAACCATTATGGAAAGCATGGAGGTTCCTTAGATAGCTGGGAATAGAAATTCCATTTGATCTAGTGACTGCTCTACTGGGCATATTCTCAAAAGAATAAAGTCAGCATACCAGAAAGACACACGCATATTCACGTTTATATCAGCACAATGCATAATAGCCAATCCTGGAAACAACCTACTTGTCCATTCATACAGGAGTGGTTAAAGAAGATGTGGTACCTATACACAATGGAATATTGTGTAGTCATAAAGAAGGGCAGACACGAAGTTTCTGAATGAAACTGAACGAAACTGGGGCCACCTTGAGTTAATAATGCTCAGTGAGATGGACCAAGCATGAAAGACTGACTATAGATGTGTGTCCCTCTTACGAAATGTTCAAATATAATAACATAAAAAGGGCCCAACATTAACGGCAGGGTAGAAAGAGAGGCAGTGGTCAGATAGAAAAGGGGTGAGACGCTGAAAAAGGGCGGACATTAATGCTCATTGATTCTCCAAATCCCATGTCTCTAATATGCTATAGAATTTGCAATGTTTATACAAATTAATAGAAAAACACATTCAGATCTCTTTTTCCACATTTCCATATTCAATAAATTCTGCTCGTATATTGGCTACTCTGTGTAGTAAGAGCTTATATTATGTATCCACTTCAATGTTTTTCTTCATATTTGAAAAAAATAACAAAAAGCTGTTCCTTGGGATTAACAGATAATTTCATCTGGGGTAATTTTACAGAAATTGAAAGTATAGACTTTAAAAAAATGTTGGCAAAACCTTCAAGGACACACACACTCCCTCTCCAAATAAGGCTGTGTAGAATTTATTTTGAATCAAAATAATATAAAGGGATGAAACTAATGAAGCTCACTTATGCACTTCGTTTATTGTGTCTTTCTTGAGAGCTAACTAACCTCCGATATGTTTTTGCTAACATTTCATCTGCTTCTCAGTTATTACACATCCTGTGGTAACAATTGCCTGCTTTTATCCTTTTCGGGAAAAGTGTGTAAGATAAGTCAGAATGGCTTCCTTGAGTCGAGGGGATCTTGTCAAAGCAGGATGCATCAGGACCATATCCAGTGACAAGTTGTGACCCAGGAATCTCAAAAACAGCTGAAGAGTTGATAAAATCTACTCGGATATGACTGCAAAACCATTTACTTGACTATTGCAGTGGTTCATGATTCTCGTTAAAGAGTCAAACGCTGAAAATTTGACATTTGTTTCTCTTTGTACTGAGACTTATTTATAATGAATCTCACTTTCCAGATTTGATGAGTGGATATGGTGGTGATGTGTTGTCTACCACAATGGAGGTATGAATTTTCATTGCTCCAAGAGACTTTGTATGTACCTTCTTCTCAGTCTCCTCTCATCCCAATTGCTAGACACTACTTACTTATTTTGTGTTCATAGATATTTAATATTTTTGAATAACGTTAGAACAACATGCAATATATCTTTATGTTCAGCTTTTTCTTACTGTAACGTTTCTAAGAATCATTTGTTTGTTCATTCAGTGTTTTGTTCATTTTATTGCTTTATAGTATTCCAACTGTAGATCAACCACAATTTGTTTATCTAAGTTTAAGGAAATTTGGGTTGTTTATAGTCTGGGTCATTTTTAGCTGAAGCTGCTAAAACTACTCATGTACAGGTGACTGTGAAACCATATGATTTCCTAGGAGTAACTTTACTGGCATGTAGATAGACAGATAGATGACAGATAAATAGACAGATACTGATAGATAGATAGATATAGATATTCTTCTGTTTTTAAAGTGGCTGTGCCACTTTGCAATTCTCCCTCAACAAAAGTAAGTTTTATTTTTTCCCGCACCCTTTCCAAAATGGAGAATAATTCGTCTTTTTATATTATGAATGCTGGTGGATATGTGGGAGTATCCCAAATTGGCTTCAAAACTTGCCTTTTTCTACTAAAGATAATGAATATCTTCTATGTAGATTTCTTATGCCTTTCTTATACCTTTGGGTTTTCTTATCAAGTTTTTTATTTTCATTTATTTAGGGTCTCATTCTGAAGTCCAGGCTGGTCTTGAATTTACTATGTAGCCCAGACTGGCCTTGAACTTACGGCAATCCTCCTGACTCAGCCTTCTGAGTACTGAGATTAAAAACATGTGCCACCACGCCTGATTTATTGAATTTCAAACTTACGTTTTCTTCTAGAACTTTTATAGCTCCAATGTTTCTGTTTTTCAATATAATCCATTCATTTTTGTACATGGTGAGTACTATAGTTTGGATCTTATGATTATATGTGGAAGGCTTTCTAATAGTCACTCTTCCATCACTGGGACAAAATACTTAAAACCCACAACTTCAGTTTTATGGATTTCAATCCATGCTTGTTTTGCTCAGGGCAGAAGCAGCATGGTAGAAGGGCACAGCAGGAGACAGCTGTTCTCCTCATGGTGGCCAGGAGTCAGCGATAGAAGGATGAGCCAGGGACAAATTATAGACTCCTTCATGTCACAGCCCCTGCGACCCCTCTCCACCCAGGCCCAATCAGCTGTAAACGCTTCAGTGGATTAGGCCGCTGATGAGTATCTTGTCCCCATGATTCAATCACCTTGCAAAGCCACCCTCTGAACATAAGAGACTCTTGAACGGCATCTAAGACCGTAGCAAGCATGGACCTTGCCTAGGAGCTGGGAGGAGCTTTACGAGTTAAGAAGTGAGTTCGCTGGGGGCATGTGTTTGAAAGATATATTTGTCTTTGGTGTGTGGCCCATCTGTTTCTCTGTGGCTCTGTTGTTTTCCTGTCCCCCCCCCTCTCTCTCTCTCTCTCTCTCTCTCTCTCTCTCTCTCTCTCTCTCTCTCTCTCTGTTTCCTCTTCTCCTCCTCCTTACCCCTCCCCTTCTACTCTCCTTTCCTCTCTGTTTCTTTTTGCTCCCTGGCTGTTAGGAAGTGAGTGGTTTCCTGTTGGCATGTCCTTCAGCCACCACAGACTGCCTCATGCTAAGCCCAAAAGCCGTCAGGCCAGGCAGCCACAGGTGCAAACCTCTGAAACAGTTAACAAGATAAACCTTTCCTGCAAGATGATAATTCTCAGCTGTTTTGTCATAGAGATGCAAGACTGACTGACACAGTGTGATAAGATCTGGGGTTATTCTTTTTGCAAGTGAACATCTTCTCTGGTTGGGCTGTGATCATCTTGGGCTGGTATGAAGCTCAGAGTTGAAGAATATTTCATTATTTTTGTGTCACCCCAATTCTTTAGAAGGCTCTGCACATCCGCAACACAGAGGAACTCTTTCTCCATGCTCTTCCTCTGCGCCTAGGGCAGAACTCTGTTCCTTATTATCTGCTGAGGGCAATGGTGATTGCAGGAGTGGCTTCTCATTTCCTACACGCCTTCAGCCTTGGGCATATCTCACACATCTGAGCCTCTGGGTAGGGTTTTCTCAGCATTCCTTCCTACTCTGCACTGCACCGACAGAGATTTACATGCAACTCCGTCTTGTATCGGTGGAAGATCATACGCATAAGCAAGTTTCCGGCTCTTGCTCTATGGCAGCTGAGCACTTCCATGACAAGTGGCGGTTGGTGCTTTTCCAGCTGAAGTTGGTCTCTGCCTGCGGTGGGGCCTCGCAGGATTCTTGCCTACCCGAGAGGAAGTTAGCTTTTGCCTCGGACAGACCAGCTTCAGCTAAGGGGCGTGGATATGGCTCTTGCATCCTCTCCTGAGGCAGGAAGTTTTTGCTCTGTTTGTGAAAGGGACTCAGGACGTGGAAGATGTTTGTAGCTGTCCCTACAGTCAGCCAGTCATTTCCTTGTGTTTACAGAATTTTGGAGAATGCATGAGACTCTACAGATACTCCTGCTTTACGTTCTATCGCAAACTCTGCAAGCTTGTGCCACTGGGGGTGGGGGGGTGGGATTATGTATATAGTGCCAAGGTATCAATCTTTCTTTTTTATTTATTTTTCCATTTTATTAATATGCATATATGTGATACACAGTTTACACTGATATATATATATATATATATATATATATATATATATATATATATATATCATATCAGAGTTGCCTACAAAAACCTCCAAACTATCTGTCTTTATAGATGAGTAGTGTTCCATTGTGTACAAATACCACAGCTTATGTATCCATTGGTCTGTTGATGGGTATTTTGGTGTCTTCCACATTTTAGCTATTGTTAATTGGGCTGCTATGAGCATGGGTATACATGTATCTCTTTTATCTGATGTTCCCCCCCATTTTATTGATATGTATAAGTGCAAAATATAAGGTTTACAATGGAGTTACTCTTACGGAAAGATTCCCAGAAAAGGTATCGTTGGATCAAAGGGGTGTTTACTTTCAGCCTCTTGAAGAATTTCCATGCTGCCCTTCATAGTGGTTGTACCAGTTTACAATCCCACCATCAGTGTAAAAGTGTGTCTTTTTCTCTACAGCCTCCTCAGCATTGATTGTTGTTTGAGTTTTTGGTATACACCACACTCTATGGGGTTAGATAATATCTTAGTGATGTTTTGATTTACATGTCTCTAATGGCTAAGAGTGTCAAACATCTTTTTATGTATTTACTGGCCATTTGAACTTCCTCTGAGAATTGTCTATTCATTTCTGTTGCCCATTTTTAAATCGTAATCAGATCTTTGAATTTTAAGGGTCTGTTTATACCTGTCACCATGCACCTAGATCAAATCAAAGTGGATCAAAGACCTAGATATCTGAACTGAAACGCTGAACCTCCTGGAAGACAAATAAGGCAAAAACTTAAAGGATCTAGGTGTAGGCAAGGATTTCCTCAATAAGACACCCAATCACCCAATGCAAAAGAAATAGTTCCCAGAATCAATAAATGGGATTATATCAAATTTAAACGTTTCTGCGTGGCAAATGAAATTATTAACATAGTGAAGAACTGATAAAACGGGAAAAAATTTCACCATCTATACCTCAGATTGGAGGCTAATAGCTAGAATATATAAGGAATTACCAATCTTTCTAATGGGTATTTTGGAGAAGCCTTTGAAAAAGTTCACAAGTGGATATAGATGCCCCTGTATCTACAGCTCTGGGAGACTCTACATTGCCAAAACATCCCTCAGTTAATCTTAAAGAATTGATGGCAATTTCAAGAGTGAAAGAAGCTCATTTCTCTGGGCAGTTTCATCATTGTGTTTCCTCTTCTCCCACGCTGCTCACCACAACCCCAGCCCAGCCCTACAAGAATTCTTCTCTCCAGTCTCTCTATGCTTGTTCTCATCTCATTGTATTGGTAATGTCTCTTTGACTTAGTAGTTTGTCACTCACAGAGTGTAACTTTGGTTTTGTCTCAGCTCAGTTTTCCCCCTTTCTTAAGGCCCAGTGATGTCTTTACAGGATGGCTGGTAAGTTTAGGCAGAAAACCATCTGGTGAATCTTCAGGCAAGCTGTTTTTTTAAGTTATCAGGGATTTATAGACATGTCTACTCAGTGGAAATCATGATTTTTATTATTTCTTTGTGTCTCTTAACTCTTTGAAAGAGGTGTTTCTGCAACAGATGTATGCACAATGGTAGTGTCTATGGCTTACATGCGGCAAGTCTGTTGCCTCTTTTGTGGTATTCCACTTAATCCAATAGACAGCAAATAAACAGGATTTCACTAGTTCCTGAAGATCTATTGGTTGCAAAACAAAATTGGGGGCATTCTTGTGTAATTTCTTTAGAAGAGCTTCTATTATTAATATGGCTCTTAGTTATAGTTGATTGAGAGACTGGGACATATATTTTTTGTTGTCCAGCAGGCTAGCTTGGGCAGTTAACTTGGAGTATGTGCCTTAAAAATAAATATTTAGGTTTGATTTTCATCATGTTTAATTCTTTAAAATACATTTTCATTGCAAAATAAGAAGAGAACTTTTGCATATATAGTGACCATCATAGTTAGTATTTTTTGGTGGGGGCAGGATTTTCTCTGTAGTCCAGGCTGGTCCTGAACTCACAATGGAGCCCAGTCTGGCCTCAAACTCATGGCAATCCTGTGTCAACCTCCTGAGTGCTGGGATTACAATTATTCACCACCACACCTGGGTTATGTGGTGCTGGGGAATCAAACCCAGGGTCTTGCACTGGCCAAGCAAAAGCTTTAACCACTATGCTATTCTGTAAGCCCTATACTCACTTAATGTTCACCGAGTGTGAAATTAATTAAATTACTGAGAACTTATCCTATAATATCTAATATTTCCATGTATGTGCTTAAAATAGTGAGTAGACTTTTTGAGTGTCAAAAGGTGTGCAAGTAATAAACACCTAAAGTCACATGATAAACTTTAAATTTACACCCACTTAGCTCATTTTGCCAGGATGTTAAACGCGGCACTTCTTTACATTAATCTTTGCATTCATTAACTTTTGCACATTTTATACTGTGTTTAGGTAGGTCTTGAGGCAATTGAAACTTAAATGTGATTTAAACTCTATGTTTAGTTTATAATTTATTTAAAAAGAGATCTTACAAATTTAAATATTACAAAATAGAAAGCTTTATGTTGCATTTGGAAGCACAGAGATATAATTGTTTAAGCCTTAGGTAGGTTGAGTGATTGCTTTAGGGGAGGCAAATATGGAATAATTTTGTGGAAATTATCTCATTGAGTTATAAGGAAAAATTTCATGGAAGGATGAAACATGCTACAAAGGATGGATGGATTTGGATTTGTAGAGATAATGAAAAACGGAATACCACACAAAGCAAAGAACAAACTTACTATAAAAATGCTTTGGAACTAGAGAAAAGTATTTTCAGTTGTTGTATGTGTTGTATGTGCCTGGGTTTGCTCAACACGATTACATTTGATCTGGGCAGGTGACTCTACTTCGGGAATCGGTTGTCTCTTCCTTGAGAGACAGATTGAGAAGGCAGAGAAGAGAGTTGAGAGACTGGGACATGTGTCTCCTTTTGTCCAGCGGGCTAGCGTGGGTTGCTGACAGGATTTCACCACTATGCAGTACATTTTGAATCTCAAACAAACAAACAAACGAAACATTCCTTTCAATGCCTTCTCAAGATCAAACAAGTCCCATGGCTAGCCCAGTCTCTGCATCTTGATGAGAAGATATGCAAAGGAGGTTTAGTTGCAGGGGAGGAAATAATTTCTTTTCGGAAATGAAGTAACTTTTGACTTTTTTCTTGTATTCCATTGCTGTTTGAAGTAACGATTACTTTCTGGCTGTCCCTTCAAAGAAAAATTCTACCAAAAAGTTCTCTATACTCCTTTCTCTGCAACCTTTCCTTACATTGTATTTGAAAGCACAGAGATACAATTGTTATGAGCCATAGGTGGCTTGAATGATCGCTTCAAGGTAGGAGAATAAGGAATAATTTCATGGAAAGATGAAACATTCTACAATGAATGTTCTCTGCTTCCATTCCTTCCATTCTTTTAAGAGCAAACTTAGGTTTTCCTTTCTCATTCTCCTCTCAGAGTACCCTTGGAAACATTACCATCTTTGTCTTGCTAAAGTTAATGGTCAATTCCAAATAATACTAAGAAGTGTTTGATTCAATTTGTCTTTTTCATTCTTTCTGAAAAGAACTGATCTTTGGCACTGAGGTTGCAATTCCTTTTGTTCTTCTTCCTTCTTTCCATTCCTTTTCTTTCTTTTTCTTAGACTTTCCTGGTCTCTTTTCTTTGCCTTAATTTTAAAATACTGAAATAGGATGAAATTTATTTCATAGAACTTCCTGGATTTTTACCTGGTCCTAAAACATTGCTTCCAGCACTACGGTTTTTATCTCTACCTTCAATTTTTCTATCTTCAGCCCAGGCTGCTCACTCTGCTACAAATTTATACGTAAAACTCTATATTTGGATGTTTACCAAAAGTGTCAAAGAAAACTCTTGGATTTCTTTCCCCTAAAACTTCTTACTTGTGTATTTTTCCTGTACTAGTAAATGATCTTTACTCTTTAGTTGTTTGGTCCAAAAGTTTTGGTGTCAAAATCCTATTCTTTGACAGTCTTTTCTGGTAAGTCAGCAAAGCCAATGGTGTAGTCACTTCAAGAGATTCAAAGTTCAACCCCTTCTTCCTATACCTATCGCTGCCGCCTTGGTCCCTACCATTGTGTGGAACGTTGTGTTGGTGCACACTTTGCCCCATTCCTCCACATATGTCTCCCATATGGCAGCCAGGACAACCCTATATAAAGTTATAGAACAGATATTATTTCCTTTCTGAAAGCATTTCACTCAAAGTCAAATGCACCAACCATAACACAGTCTACAAAGCTGCACATACTTCACCTGTTCATAATTTCTCTGACTTTATTTCCTATCATTTTCTCCTCATATTGTTCCAGTGTCATAAATGCATGTGACAGTAGGAGGTAGTAAAGACTACAGTGGAGTCAGTCTCTGAATAGAATATAAAAGCACAAGGTCATTTATAAAAGACCAGATGGTAATAAACAAGATGAGTAATCAATGTAAAATAGCAGGAAAAATTGAAATTTTGGGGTACGTGGACCATATTATTAGTAATACTGTTATTTACTGTAGAATTCTAAGTATGAATGCTCTGAGGACAAGAGATTTGTCACTACTCAGTGATGCTGAAGAATAGCAAATTATGGCTGGGGCCTAGCTGTGTGGACCCTTTTCTCTAGCACATCTCCCACACCACATAAAGATTAGCCATGTGTGGTGGCACATGGCTGGAATTCCAGCATGTGAGAGGTTGAGGCAGGGGGAGAGCTGTGAATTTGAGGCCATCCTGGGTCACATAGTGAGTTCTGGACTAGTCAGGACTACAGTGAAACCCTGTCTCACACATACACACACACATTCACACACACACATACATATACACACAACATAATAATGAGTAGAAAATCATGTATGGGCAGTATTCTCAACAAATAAGACTAGAAGATAAAAGAAATGCAATGTGTGAAAAATATTTTAGATACAATAAGAGACTGTTGGAGTACAGCAGTGGAGAAGCATTCTTAGATTGAAACAGATCAAGTTTTGTGAGGATGAGGAGCACATACACAATATGTAAGAAAATAGTATTGGATCAATGACAACTTTTCTCATTCATGAATACAATAGGTATAGAATTGATTAATAGAAAACAAATACAATGGAGAAAAGAAAAAAATGTGAAATTTAAGAATATTGCCAAATTTGGCCACCTAAAATTAGTAATTTTTTAATCAACAATGTCCCAGATCTTTCTACCTGTTTCTCCTTTTCTATCTCTTTCTTTGTGATTAAATTCTTATTGATGAGTTTGCTAATTTACAACATTGACAATGAGTGATTTTGGGGAAAAAATGCCACGATAGATTTTTTTGGTTTGTACATTTTAAGCATTGTATATTTTAGTTTTGAATATAATTTCAGTGAAAAAAAAGAAAGCTGATTTCCTACGTGGTCACCCTGTTCCTCTAGCCTCTCACTTTCCTCCATCTCCCAGTAGCCCTTCAAATTCCAAGAATGGCTTGTAAATAAAATGGCGCTTTGAACTCGACATTGCTTTCCAGGCAACGGTCCTTGGCAAAATCACTTGAGGTAGCTGTGAAGGACACATCGGTGTCCCTCCCGACTCTGGAGATGGGGAAGGAGCAGGTTGTTCCTCCTACAGATAGCTTGGGTTCAGTACAAACTCAGAATTACAAAGCTCTTCACAGCAGAAAGAAGCGTGTCCGTGGTGGATGTTCTTGTATCTGCTTTGAAAAACCAGCGTGCGCGTTTGCATCTGCATGAATACTTCTTCCAGCCTCCTTCTGGATATGCCGGTTAGAGATAGGACTCATAGTACCTATTTTTTCAAGTGTTGCCGTGAATGGCATGATCCCACAGTTGACTATTTTATTTTCATAATATAGTGCTGAGGTTTCTGTTAGGCCCTGCTCTCCCCACTGTGGTACCCATTTACGTCAGGCAGCGACCGAGAACTAGAAATGCAATTTGCTCAAACTGAAATGTGCTTACAGTTAAAATATTCACTAGATTTAACTATTTTGGGTAAAAAGGATCTATAATAGCTCAATAAACTTTTATATTGATTATGTGTTGAAATAATATTTGGGACATATTGATTTAGTATGTTATGTCATATGATATATATATGTATATATAATATATAATATATATATATAATATTATCCCATATAACAAGCTATTTAATTAATATAATAATGACATATTATATTAAAATCACTCTTAATCATTAACTTTTAGCTTCTAAGGACATGGTTACTAGAAAGACTCGCGTTGCACGTAGGTGGGTGACACTCTGCTCCATTGCACACTACCTACCTAGAGCCTCCTGCTCTAAGGGTCCCGTGGGATCCGCAGGACCCATAGTGCACGGGAGCCTGTTAGGTTGCAGAGCATCAGGGTTCCTTGGGAAGAATTCACTTGTGGTGAAACTTCACCTAAAAATGGTTCATATTCACATTGAGGGTTGCAAAGAACATATATCATAAGCATAGAGGGTTTCATAGTTACATTAAAAAGAAGACGGAAAAGTAGCATAGAATATGACCAAAGAATTTATTAAGTATCATTGTTACAATGTCAATTATTTTTCCGGAGAGCAGGTGCACTACCTCTGCTCTAATTGCTCTAGGTGTGTGCTAATACATAGGGCGGAACAAGGACACATATTAGTGTCTATACTACTTGGAAAGCATAAAAAAGTACACAGAAATTTACACTGGGAGGCTAGATATTACAATTTTTAAAAATTCTTTTGAAGTTATTGGTAAAAAAATTGAAGGTATTGAGCAATATTTATGATAATGCAATAGAAGTAATGTAGTGTCAAGGGACGGGGAGGTGATTATTAAATAAAAATGGCAAGAAACATGTTTTTTAACAGCAAAATAAAAAATCAAATAGCATTCTTACAAAAGATATTTTGAAGAAACATCTTCAGTTGATCAGAAGGTGGCGCTGAAAGTTATAATAAATTGTATAAATGTGTCATGCAATAGAATAAAGGAATCATCAAAGCCCGTCAATGCTACTGCGCTATCTGGCATGCTATACAGCAGGATAAAATGCAAGAAAATTTAAAAGATTAAACGCCCTCCCATCATTCTATTGTAAAGTCAAGTAACAAAGCACACAGTTTGAAAGAGAACCAGGTGACCTGAGAATTCCAGAGGAGGGCAGCAAAGATAGAAAGACAGTAGAATTAACCCAGTTGGATGAGAATTTACTTTGAAGTTCAAGATCATTTTTTACAATAGAAAGTATTTTCATGTGGGCATCCTCTAGCATTATTTTGTTCTTTGCCTTCCTAAAATATAAAAAAGACATGATATAATTATTGTACCTTCCTTGGAATTCTCCATTTAAGTATAATTGAAATGTGCATTGTACTAGGTGATAAGAATATGATGTGTAATTTTAATGAAGAAAAGTAATGTTCGATGTTTAAACCTCCTCCCTAATAAGTGAATTATTTAGTTTATATACTGAAGTGGATTATTATTATGTCCAGGATAACTTCGCTGCTATTTGTTTATGCTCTGATATGAAAATAGCATGAAGTTGTGACTAGCAAACTGGAGTTTAAACTTAAGTCTGAACATATCCCATGAGATTTGGAATGGTAAAAAACAGAAAAAAATAAAGAATGGTAAACAGTTTAATTTGTTTCTATTTTTCATCAGTGTGATTTGACAACAAATTGGTTGTGAAAACTATGACATACGTAACAGATTGAAAGCAGCTGTATTATCCTAGTTCCTAATTCTTATCGGCCAACTTGAGAGTCTGAGGTACACCACCAGTTTTTCTGAGGGTTCACTTTGTTGAATTAGAAAACTGGACTTGAAGTGGCCAGTTAGGCATTCTTCCCATTGTGAATAAATGTGTAGTTTAGGCTCACATCTCCATGTTGCTACCATGCTACAGGAACTATTTATGCAATAGAGCTACTAAAAAAACTGGGTAGCCAAAAATAAGAAAAACGTCTTAAAGAAACATCATTAATCACATGATGTGTTGTAATATTACATTAGTAAATATGTATGTGTGATGTATGTATACGAAAATACATACTTCTTGTGGTTTGGATCTGGAGTATCCCCCTAAAGCCTCATGTACCTGTGAATACTGTGTAGTACTGGGAGATGGAATCTGGCTAGAAGGGGAGGAGGTTTGGGGCTGGACCAGAAGGGGTGTGTTGGTTCCACCCTTCCTCCCAGTCTTGCCTCTGTTCTGCTATGCTGTGAGGATCTCTGTCCCTGGACCTGGCTCAGTCCTGCTATGTGATTCCACCATTTCCCAGCTGCACAACCGGGAATGGCCTGAGACTTTCTGAAGCTGTGCGCTAAAATAAAAATCTTTCCTCCCTAACTTGTGGATGTCAAGTATTCTGTCTCAGAAACAAAGCAAAACAAAAACCTAAGACAAGCATCATTTATATTTTCAAATTTTATAATCACTTGGCATCATGATTTAAATTTAAACATCTGAGCCAGGTGTGGTGGAGCATACCTGTAATGCTAGCACTCTGGTAGGCTGGGGCAGAAGAATTTCAAGTTCCAGCCTGGCTAAGCAATTTAGCAACTTAGAGAGAAATGGTCTCAAATAAAAAATAGAATGGGGGTGGGTGGGAATGCCACTATCAAATAAACAGATTTAAACACGTGAATATACGTGAATATTTGTTTGACTATGTTTTTTTTTTTCTGAAATGGAGGAAGGATTTACTCTTTCAGGGTAGTTAGGAAAGTTAGAAAATATTTTTAATAAAAAATTCCAAATTATACAGTGCAAATCCCTTATGGCATTCAGTCTCTTCAGGAATGTGATTAATTCATTTCCAAATTCATTTTCCTTTATTCTCTCTCTATTTCATTCATCTGCCATGTTTTACACCTCAACAAACTTTGCCTATCTCTTTTTCCCTTTGAAGTCATTTTTATTTTTATAGCTCGGGACCATGTATCACTTTTTGTAGTATAACTCATGGCCGGAAATTTGTGCAAAATTTGAATTAATTCACAAGTCAGTTCTTTTTTGTGTGCCCAGATCAGGCGCCTGGCACAATTCATCTCTTTGTTATTTAATGCCCTTTTATAACTCATGTGACCTGCATGGCCATTGTCATGATTGTCAATTATTAGAAGTGTCCCAGGAGGATCCAGCTAATAGCATTCATTAATTAATACAAGAATGTCCTGCATATGCTTTTAGACTGGGTTGACATTAAATAATTACTCTTTTCCACACAGCTCATTGAAAGTATGATCCATCTCTTTGAACACAGAGGGAGAAGGTAGTTAAAACAAGATTTAAGTTCATTTTGCTTTAAAATATTTGAAAACATTAGGTAATTGGGCAAATGGAAGGTCAGTTTCAGAAGAGAGCTCTTAATTAGGAGTCCCTTAATCACATTCAGTATTATATACTTTTCAGTTATTTTTCTTATTTCAATGAAAATTATTTTTGAAGTTAATTGCTCTTACATCAAACCGTGTTATGGAAGGTGCATTTCACCTTAAACAATTGTAATATTTCTAGAGAAGCTATTCTGCAATTTGGATGGTTATAATCACCATGTTAATATGTTATAATTTCTATAATAGATTTATGATTATAGAAATTAAAAAGTAGCGTTAGGCAGTAGATATCTATATTGATTTGAATTTAATCTAAATTAGGAAGTACTGAAAAGAGAAATGGAAAGAAAAATGATGTACTCTCCTCTAAAAGCTCTGCCATGGGACACTGCTTGTCCATTATACGGTTGCTTTAGTATGAAAAAGGAAGCCAATGAAGGCACATTTATGTATTTCCTGTTTGCCCATTGTGTAAACATACCAAATTGTACATACGTTTTCCATAAACATATCTTTCAACTTGAAGTGCATGGAATTCAAAAAGAAATCACAAATGTGTTGAAATATTAAAACTCTTTCTTGAACACTGCTGAGAACATTCTTTGGAAAAGAAGCCACAGTTACAAGAATGCAGTGAAGTCATGGCTTGGTTCGTGACAGGAATGAGGAAAAAAAGATTGAGGCATTGCCTTGACCAGCCAATATCATCAACCTCAGGCCATCGACATTTCTCTTATAATTTAGAAGACCACGGAGTTGGCAACAACTGAAAGCAGCTGCTGTTATCTCTGAGTGAAGCCGACTCCTGATTTCCATGTGCTGTGCATCTGCAAATTCCAGTAAGGAAGCATTCCTACTTTCGTGCATCTCTTTGGGAGTATTCAGAAGTCTTCAAGTGGGGTAGTTCCGTTGCCAAGTAAAATTTTATCTGGATGAAACTTTGTGCACGATGGAGGAGGCCTGAGGAGTTCTGCAGCGTTTGTGGTTCCTGACTTTGTGAGGAAACAAAGCAAGCTTCACTTACTGCTGTGATTGAAGACTTTCTACATCAGCGCACGCTGGAGTAGACCATGCTGCCCGCTGCTCTGCAGTCAACATCTTCTTTCCATGAAAGTTGCTGACATTGTGAGATTTGGGGTCATTAATCATCATGTTTTCAGTTAATGAGACAAAATATATAGCTCTTATCTAATTTGCAAATTTTCATTAATTTTTTGTAGGCTATATCATAATGTGATGAAATCTGAAATCTGGACAAAAGTTTCACTTTTAAAATCTAGCAGAATGCCTGATGATAAAAGTAATTGTTTCATCCACAGGATGGCATATGTACAAATTTGACCTCATAATAAATTCATTCAGCAGTTTTATATGAATAAAGAGATGAATCTTTTGTTTCAAGTATCTACAATGGGTGTTAAGAATGTTGCTGAAAAGCTACCGATGTCTTTTGCCAAGTTTTTGGAAGGGAGATTTAGAAGATCAGTGTGTGGGATTTCCACAGCTGAGGGAGGGATCCTCGGTTGGCTCAAAGGGTCGGTTTCTTTGTTTGTAAAATCTGCGGACGATTAAAAACTGGCAACACACTTGAGAGAAAATCCTGCCAAGAAGGCCTTAGGTTCAAAATGTAGATTTTTGCTTCTTTTTCATTGACATGGTAACTACTGAAGACGAACTATTGAAGAGTCAGATGTCCTTATGGACTGCATTGCAAGGCCACTGTGTGCACTGCATGCGTAGTGGACTTTAGTAATTTTAAGCTAAAGGAAATTAATGTAGTAGAAACAGTCTTAGGGAATTTTAGACTCAGCCTAGGTTGGATGATAAAGTGTGAGAGATTCACATTTCAAGTCCTTTTGTGTGTCTAAACATTGGCAACTTGCAAGTATTGATATTAAAGACAGGTGCAACACAACAAAAATATAAAAGATAACATACATTTTCATGTTAAAGAATATGCTGTACTTTGAACTTTCTGCTCGAGTTCAAAAATGTTGTCTCTAACAGATGCCTTTTTAGTTTGTTGGGCACCCTCAAGTGGCTAGTTGATGCAACGTAGGTAATAACTAAAATCCAAAGATCCAACAAATTAAATACTTCAAAGAACTTTCAACAAAGAAAGGTATATAGTAAATTGTACATGAAGACTAAAAAAGAGGTGTTTTCAGGAACACCTTTCCTTTAAAAAAAGCTCTTCAAGCGTCAGATCCATTTTGTGCATCCCCACCATCTTTTTTGACTTTTTACAATATTTTCAGCAATGCACTTATTTCTCATTTCCTACACTTGTGCTTATGAAAGTTAAAAAAATAAATCCCTAAACTCAGAACGAACTGTGAAAGCCTTCTTATACACATTACCAATCTTCTCAAAGTCTTTGTGACTTCCTCTACTAATAGATTTTAGTTGCTTATAACACATACAATAGCACACATTATAACATAGGTGGGAAATAGATTTTATTATTAATTTTTTTCCTGACAAATATCCAACATGTGAAGTGTGAACACCTCAAAGATGCTCCAGTATGGAATGATAAGAAGCAGCAATGGATAACGATTAAGCAATGAATTAGGTTTCTGTATAAAACCTAAAAGTCATTTTGGAAGATGATGCAAATTATCTATTCATTTATAGGAAAGAGAACGTGATCCTATGTGTCCATATTCTTGCACAATTTTCCACTCTGCTTGTCCACCAAATATTTTCTTGGCTTACTATGATCAAAAGGAGACTAAAAACCCCTCTAACTTTTCTGAGTAATTGCAAATGTGAAGGAAAGGGAAGGGAAAGGAGAAAGAAAAGCAGAGGTTTATTTATTTATTTATTTATTTTGATAATGTGATAATGACCTGGAAAAAATAGAGTTTGCCTGGACACAGGGGCTGTAGTAATGAACTGGAGTGTTTAAGGACCGATGTATTATTTTTCTTAATACACCTATTATGACCACAGCATCTATTCTACAGTGATGTCAAACCAAGGTGCTGGTGTATGCAGTCGTCTAAGAGTCCAGGCTTAGGTGCTTCGTCGCTGGTCTCAGCGTTCTGAGTTTGAGCCCTTGCCGGTGTGGCAGGATCCATCTTGTGATACTCTGGTTGTCTCCGTCATCTGAAGTCAGCTGAGCACTGATGATCAACTGGAGCTTATTTCAACCTAGATGATGGCAGTTAACAAGGTTGCAAGGAATCTTCCCAGGTTGTGTGTCCGCGTGTGTCTTCAGACTGTAAATTCACTTTTCTTTGTTGTTTCTGTCAAGTTTCTTGAATGAATTCCCTCCTCCTAGCCAGGAAAATAGATATGAAAAATTTGAACCCATTCTATGGTCACACCTACAGAATTATTGAATTCAGTCTATGTATGTACTTTTGAATTTGGATTTTGCTTTTGTCTCCAGACCACTCAAAGGAATGGGGATTCTGCCTGGGTTTACGTGCTTCCTCTTGAGGCCAATGCTCTTGTACCTCACTCAAGCAGATTTAGTTACCGGAGTCATCTTACAGCAGGAACTAGAGCAACAGGTTTAGCTCTAGACAGATGAAATATTTTACTGTGGAAATCTGGATCCAAATTGGGGATTAGGCCTCAACGTGATAGTCTTTCCATCTACTGTCCAAAGTCTTGAGTCACGTTACTTCTGCAGGGCTCCAATCTGGAGCAGAGAGAGTAGAAGTGTGTTTTCCAAGTGGTTAATCGATGACTTCTGTTGTAAACTCTCACAGGCCTCTGGAGGGAGGGAATGCACATTAATCTAAAGAACAGACAGTAGAAAAGTACACTTTGAGCAGGACTGATGGAACTGGGCTCTGAGCTCCAGCACTTATGTTAAATATTATCTTAAATGAATCTAAATATGAACCCTGTCAGTTTCATTTGCAAAATGTGCATAAGAATTCCTATTTTTCGATGTTATTGTAAAGACCAAATGCTGTAACATGCAAGTAATCCCAACGTAGTGAATATGGATAGCGAGCTACATATGTTTTTAAACTCTAATTCTACTTGACATTAATTTTTATCTTTTGTTCCTAAACAAACCAGTGCTGAAATTTTTACCACCTTTAGTATTTTGGCAGCTTTATTTCTTTTTAAATATTAAAGATTGCTTTATCTAGAAAAATATCATGTAGTTTTTAGAATGGAGGATTGACTACTCTGATCAAAATATTGGCTCATGTCAAATCAAGACAGTTTTATTTTTATTTCTCCCTCTGTAACAGTTCATAGTAGCAACTTAAGTGGCTGGATAGAGCTGGCCAGGACTTCCCATCTGTGGCTGGATGGACTACAGGAATATCTTTAACCAGTGGTTGATGGCAAGGTGGCTTTCCACACATCTCTGCTTCAGCCAGTGAAAAGTGGGAAGCAGAACTATATGGGCACATGCATTCTTTTAAGGAGTATTTTTATATAACTTATAAATGCAAATATACATACTCACATCTTGTTTCAAAGGCCCTCGTCACATTGGCCACATCAAGATAGAAAGAAAGCTGAGAATTATGGGCTGAGGTCTTTAGGAGGAAGTCATGTGTTTAACTAAAATATTTACTATTATAAAGTCTGGATGAAATCACATATATATGAGCAGAGTATGTGAGAAGTAAACAGTCTCTGTCAAAAAGCATTTTTTTTCTGTGGGATTTGTGTTTATAGACAGGGTACAAATTAAACTGTAAATGGACCTGAAAAATAGTATCTTAGAAGAGGTAATATAGTTTTATACATTTTGTCCTTGTATCTCCTTTACAGCAATAAAACTAATTCAACTATAATAATCTATTAGCAAACAGAATTGTCCCAGCTGTGGTTTGAGAAGTCTATGGTATTTACTGCTCTTGTATTCACTGTTATTCAACAGATGTTTACTCCTAGTTCCTGTGGACACCGTAACGAACATCAGGCAGAAATTCCTTCTTCTGTAAAACTTGCATTTAAGTTAGAGAGATGCATAAGAAAATAATCAACAAGAAATACATTGTAAATTATGATAAACGATATAGATGGGGAATTGGCAAAAAAACCCCAAAACAAACAAACAAAAACTAGGGTGGCCAAAACCAGCCTCATTGGGAAGGGGACATCTAAACCAAAGCCTAAAGGGCGGAGATGGGGAAGCTGTGCGCCTGCCTCCTTGGAAGAGTGTTGCACATAACAGCACTCGCAGATGCTCTTGGGGTGTGTGCCTCGTAGGTCACACCGCACGTTGGTCAACCTGGCTGGAGCGGGGCAAGTGAAGTAGAGGGCAGTGGGAGCCAAAATACAGGTGCTCACGGAAGGCTGGGTCGTGTGTGTCTAAGACCTAGCAATAGCTTTTGCTTTTAGTTGAGTACAGTTTTGACCTTTAAGACGACCTCTTCTCTGGGACTATTCTGTGGCGGAGCACTGGTAAAATCAGAAGCACAGGTGAGGAGACTAGTGCAGCAATCTACGTAAGATACAAGAGGGTTAGAAGTGAACGTGGTGGGAAGTGTTAACGTGCTACATATATTTGAAAATCTAGCATTCAGTTTTTGCAAGTAGATATCTGCTAGTGACCAACAAACGAGGGAGTAAGTGTGTGAACAATAGTAAAGGTGTAAGGACTGAGTACCGGGCCAAATGAGAGAAGGTAGAGAGGTGAGAAGGAACCATCACAACAGACTGAGAGGCAGGTGCCATTCGGGCTCATATAAAATTAGAGTGATAGTTGTTTTGGAAGCCAGAGGGCAAGTGTTTCAAGAAGGAAGGAACGTGTCAAAGACTGCCGCTGATTATGTAGGATGAAGACTTGAGATATTAGCCATGCACACGCCAAGAGCTGTTGATGAGACAATGTTAGGGACAAGAGAAATTACTTTCTGATCATCTGACCAGGTCTCTGAGGTTAGCGCCCAAGCACACAGAAAAACAAAACCTGTATTTTTGTCTACTTTCTCAGTATGTCAATGAAATATGAAATTCAGAAAATGTACTTGACTTTAAAATGTATTAAACTTATAAAACATGGCTTTGAGAACTGTAAAAGAAGCTCCTTGCAAGAGACAATGAATTCCAGACATGAAAGGCTATTTCGAAGGTATTTCAAAAGCTGTAGAGTTTCATCAAAATGAATGGCAGAACGAAGGTTTTAGTTAGTTTCATCCTATATAGAATATTGAGGATTCTGAGTGAAGAGATAGGAGACTCCTTTTGCTTAAGTTTTTAATCCAGAAAAATGTTTTGTCACCTACACTTACTTCCAATGAGGAATCGATATCTTGTTGCCCATTGGTTAATATTTTGTTTTCCATAATCTCCCACCTTTTCATTGGTATCCAGAATGTAATTTATTATCCATAAGCATCACAATCACTTTTGCTTGCTAAGAATGTCAATTCCTAGGACTACCTTTGGACTCATACTGTCTGCGCTTGAGTCCAGAAATAAGAATTGTAAAGACTTCTCATAGGGAATCTTTCTATCATGATCTGAATTTTCATTCCCCTCATCCCAATGCATACAGTCCCTCACTCAATGTACTCTCAGGGTGATGGAATTAGAAGGCAGGGTTTCTGGAGGTGGAGTGCCCGTTGGAATAGAGTACGTGCCCTTGTAAAAGAACTGGAGAGAGATCCCCTCGCTCCTTCTAACACATGAGATAAGGGCAAAGGGTGTTGTCTAAAGTGGCCAAATAAGGCATCCCTCTCTGGACACACCCAGAGATGATGGCCTACTGCATACCTGGGCATCTTTCAGCTAAATCAAGATGATTCATGTAATTATCATCACATTTAGGTACATAAAAGTATGAATCTTCCTGCCTTAGAGTTCTACATGAAGTACCTAATTCTTCTTGTACAGGCAGATTCTCAAAAGTTTGAATGCGGCTCGACTGCCTCCTTCCTTCTCTTCCTGAGTCAGCTGAGTCTTTTTTCTCATGGACTGATGCTCACAGTTTTTTTCCACATTGAATCAAATGGTTCCACATGAATTTTCCCAAGAAATTCATACTTGTATATTAAAGAACATAAGAGTAAATACAATGTTTGTCCTGTGCTTTCTCCAACCAAAAAGTTTATTTCATTAGTGTTTTTTTTCTTTAATGAGTAGTTCATATTTATTTGTAAAAATACAATTCATCCACAGCCAAAAATGTTCTTAATAACAACGAATATGTTTTATAAGTTTTTAAAAACAGTAACATCACATATTTTATTGAATGTGTGTTCATTAAAATGTTGCATGAGTAGTTTACTAGGTTCACTTGGAAGGGAATCTGGGGAAAATCTTACCAAAACCCTTTTCATCATAAAATTTAATCCTTTCCAAATATTCACGTACATTCTCTCAGGTGAGGGTTTACAAGTCCAAGTTCAAGAGGCTTTTTCCTCTTAGTTGGTAAAATGTTCCAGGCTATATCTACAGGAATTTTATTAATAGGCATCTATTCTGTCTTTCTTATACCTTCAGAAAATCTTGGAAATCAAAGGTATATCTTAACTGAGAAAGTAATCAATACATCTGGAAATGTGATTAAAACTTCTAAAGTATGTTTTTCCTTTCTAACCCCAGATTGCTTTTCAGTAAAATGTACATGGCTCATGACATCCATTTGGTAGCATAATGAAATGCAATTTCATATGCAAATAATATAACATGGTAAATCCTTCTTTTTTCTTTATAGACAAATATTGGTATATTTGTTGAAATAAAAAATAATTCAAGATAATCTGGGTTGTGTTTGCATGTAAAAACAGCCTCCTATTCTCTTTTCTTTCCCTCTTTCATGTGAAGGAGGTATATAATTGAGAAAAATCATATTTCCACAGAGGAGTGAAACCTATTTTTTCCAAACTCTGGTTTCTTTTTCCTGGAAGGTCCATCCTTCTAAGTCTTTGCTCTACCTTCTTAAGTAATACCTTAATTAAATTTCTAATATACACTTTATTCTTTTACATTCATTTCTTTCTGCAACTTGACTCTGTGTTCTATCCAAAAGCTACCTCATTAAGAGTGGATCAAAGCTTGGAACTTGGCCTTGGCTGGTGATTTCATAACTGCATTTCTCCTAGTTAACAGGTAGAATTGCACTCTTATTAAAAGTAAAAAGCTAGAAGAAACAGAATCTGGAGTTGTAGTATCTCATTTTACAACCCAGTACTGTGACCTTTCTTATGAAATTCCTTGAAATTCTCCTGCTTTATTTTTTCTTAGTATTAGTATGAAATAAAATCATAACTATTTTACAAGACTGTCATATGATTGATAAAATAATATTCTCAAAAAATCCTGGTTTGGTATTCAGTGTGACCAGAAAAAAATTAAACTTTTTTCTTTTATTGTCTTCAAACATAAGTAACTGGTGTGTATATACACATAATGCATTTAGTAATATATCACACATTTCTCTTTATATTTTAAATTTGTGTATATGTATATATCTACTTTATTTGTGCTTGTGCCCTTATGCATTCATATAATATATATTCAGTATATGAAACAGTTAAATCTTTGTGTTGGTTCTAGACATTAGATATTTGGCTTTGTGTTCCAATGCTCAATTTCTTTTAAAAGTAAGTGTCAATTCTGAAAAATGCCAATGTTGTGGTCCACTCTGAGTGAGACATATTTACCATTGGCAATGAAAACTGTGAAATCTGACAGTTTCACTCCAAACTGACTTTGGGCGGACTGTTATTGAACTTAGGCCTCACGAGTGAACACCCACTGCCGTGGGCCCCGAAGCCGGCAGGACTTTCTTTCCATGTGCAAACACAGGATGCTTCAGTATGAGCCACCCTGCCTAGTTTGATTCAGATTCATATTCCAACTCAGTGTTGCTTTAAAATTAGTTCTTGACTTTACTGCAAGTTTATGGCTTTGTAGAACAAAAATTACATTCATGGAATTGGTTTTAACTTCAGCCTGAATAACTAGCCCCAATTTAAGCAAGCTCTCTATTTCCTTAGAAACACTCTATTCCGCTCACACTGCCTGGAACTTCTTAGTAGCCAATATAATTTGACTCAACTTTAGCAGTATATTTGGTAAAGTTTGGTAAGGGGATCCTAGGAAATGGGACTTTGTTTCAGTGACTGAGGGACGGGTGGGTGACCTGGGGGACGACATCTCCACCGGCCCCTTCTTTGGCTCTCTCTCCCCGGCTTCCTGGCTGCCATGGGGTGAGCAGCTTTCTTCCCGGTTGCCTTCTGATTCTTCTGCCTTGCCATAGGCTTAAAAGCAATGGGGCTATCTACAAATGCGCTGAAACCTCTGAAACCGAAAGTATGTCTTTCCTTCTTCAAGTTGATGTTCTCTGGTGTGTTGTCACAGTCATAGCTAACTGACATATATATTTGTTTTGGTTTGGTTTGTATTGCATTCCCCTCTATATAGAGTTCTTAAACATGGTATTTTGGTTTTTCCACATAGTTAGAAATAAAGATTTGAATTTTCCTGTTCTAAAGAGGAAAGGTTTGATTAGTCAGCAATGCTAGCATGACTTCCCTTTTCTTTTTCACTATACTCAACCTCAAAATAAAACACCCTCCTTAAGACCAAAGTCATCATTTTCTTTCTTTTCTCAGCACAAGTAGCTCCTATTTTGTGTGTTACAAATAAATAGTCAACTATTTGACATCATGAATATATGTACCTTTATACACTTATATGTATTAATTTAACCTTCTTTGTGTCACTGCTGTGAATCTACATTGACCACATTTTATAAATGATTGTTTTGTGGTTTAGGGACAAAGTTAAAAGCATAACTATAAAGCAATGGCTTTTGATTAAATTGTATATCAGAATCAAATGTTTAGGCCTGAACTCTGTTGAATTAGAATCTGGGAGGTACGGTGTGGACTTGAGTAACCATGTGTTTTAAAATTTTAATGGTAATTCTGATATATAGTGAGGGTTCAGATACTTTTGTCAAAAAATAAGAAATGTGTATCTTTCTGAAAGTTGTAACTTTTTTGAGTCCAGTGAACAAATGTAGTCTTTTGTTCAGATATGAGAGACACAGTCCAAACCACTGTAAATATCACAAACACAGTGGTCAGGTTGATTCCTAGACATGTGTTTTTTTGAGGAACTGTTTAGAAGGAGATTGTCTTCTCAGCCCTTCCTGAGTTCATTGTTAGTGTAGAGGAATGCTCTTGATTTGTTTGCATTAATTTTGCATCTTGCAACTTGGTTAAATTTGTTAATAACTGCTAAGAGTCAGTCGCTTGGTGGAGTTTTGATGACTTGTATGTAGAGAATCATATCATCTGCAATTAACGATAATTTGACTTCTTTTTCGCTACATATTCCCTTTGTTTCATTCTCTTGCCTGATTTCTCTGACTAAGGTTTCAAATACTATATTGATAGAAATGGTAAGAGTGAACAGCCTTGTACTGGTCCCGGTTTAGGGAGAAATAATTTCAATTTTTCCCCATTTAGTATAATGTTGGCAGTAGGTTTGCTGTAAATGGCTTCTATCATTTTGAGATAAGGTCCTTCTATACTTACTGTCCTTAAGGTATTTATCATGTATGGATATTGGATTTTTGTCATAGGCTTTTTCTGCATTTATTGAGATGATCATGTGATTTTTATTCTTGCTTGTATTTGTGTGGTTTATTACATTAATTAATTTATAAATGTTGAATCATCCTTAAATCCCTGGAATGGTGTATGATAATTTTAAACCATTGTGTATGATTTGTTAAGTTCTACTCAACTGTATTTTACTGAGAAGTTTTGCATTGATATACATTAAGAACATTGATCTGCGGTTTTCTTTCCAGTCTTTATCTGGTGTTGGTTATCAGAGTAATGCTAACTTCCAGATATGAGTTTGGCAATGTTCTTTTTCTTTCAATTTAATGGAACATTTTGAGAAGTCGTGGTACTGGTAGAATTCTGCTGTGAATCCATCTGGTACTAGGCCCTTCTTTGTATGTAGAGACTTTATTACTGCCCTAATTTTCTTGCTTGTGATAGATCTATTTACAGTTTTTAATGTTTTCTTGGTTTAATTTTGGTCTTTTTGTATGTATCTAAAATTTCATCCATTTATTCTAAATTTTCTAGTTTGTTGGAATCTAAGTTTTCAAAATAGTTCTGTATAATTATTTGAATTTCATCAATACTCATTGTACTTTTATTATTTTCTTTTTCTAATTGCATTGGTATGAATTTTTCTTTCCTTCTTTTTGGTTAGTTTAGCTAGAGGTTTATCAATTTTGTCTAGTTTTTTTTTTAAACAACTGTTTGATTCAAGTTTTTTATATATATGCATATATATAGGTTAGTTTTGTTTTGTTGAAGTTCAGTACTACAACTATTCTATCCTTACCATTAAACAGCACAGCTTACACCATCAATGTATTTATCAAAATAAACCTAATATTGACTTTTCAAAATGTTCGACAATATTACTGGTAAAATAGTACTGTAGATTCCTTACCTAGACTAAATCAAACCAGAATTACCAACCCTTAATAGGCTCTACCCGCTCTACCTTCTTTAACAGTTGGACAGATTTTCATGCCAGTGATTAAATTTAGTACATGCTAGTTATAGATAGATAACAACAAATTATCAACTCATATGACCATCTCATTCTGAACATTTGAAATATGACCTGTTATTGTAGTTTAGATCTGGAATGTTCCCCCAAAGTCTCATGTGTTTGAATAATATAGATTGTCTATGGAACCATGTGCTGTTGGGAGATTGGGGCCTAGACTGGAGGAGTGAATTACAGGCATAGAAATTGGATTAAAGACATGTAAATTGGATTACAGGCATGCGGTGAGGTTTACCACACCGTCCACACCTGAATCCAGGAGGGGCTGATCATTGGGATGAGACCTGGAAGGATTGATAAGCTGCTTCCTGCCTTCCCTTGAGGACTAGTGTCAACTTGCCCTGACTTGGCTTCTTGTTTGTGATGTGGTGAGGAGCTGCCTCCGCCTCTGCCTCTGCCATGTACTTCCATAACTGCCAGCCGCCCCTGAGTGGACTGTGACCTTCTGAAACTGTGAGCTAAAATAAACCTTTCCTCCCCTCAATTTGTGGATGTTGGGTATTGAGTCACAGCAACGAAAATGTAACTAAGACACCTATACTACTAATGAAGGTTTTTATACAGATTATCTAGTAACATATTAGAAGAACTTATTGAAAGAGCCATTAAATTATTGTTGATAACATGTGGAAATCTACATTAATTATCTATGTCTATCTACCTAAATAGCATACAATTATTTTTTTCCCAACATGTCAAACCATGACTCTGAGTTATCACTATTTAACAATACTATTAATAAGAATGATGGCAGTAGGGAGAGAGCAGCCTGAGGCTAAGTGTCAGTTTTGGCAATGTGATAATACACAGAAGAGTTTTTATGGGATAGAGAAGGTCATGACAAGGCCCCAATGCCAGATCAGAGGAAAGTGAATAAACTTAAGCAACAGACACAACAGAAATTAAAAAACAAGGAGAGTGTTGAATGAAATGGGAGTGTCTCCAAAATCTAAAAAAATCAAAAAAGCTCATAAAGAGCTACTCAAGGGATCAAGTGGTCTCTCTGATATGAGAGTCCCAGAGCACAACTCCTATGGGACTTAAAACGAAAAACAAAGTGAAACAGGGGGGTAGGGTAGGGGAGGAGGGAGGGAGGGAAGGGCTGGGGGAGCAACAAAAGGAGAGTGGGAAAGCCCTTGTCACCTTGACAAGATACATATGTGCATAAAAAGCTCAACTCCATTGTAAACCTTAAATTTTGCACGTATACATATCAATAAAATGGGAGGAAAACAGCTTAAAAAAAGAGCTACTCAAGGGAGAAAGAAAGAAACTAACAAATAACAAGTACTGAAAGAGGGAAAGGAAACAAGTATAGAAAAAAGAGGAAAAAACACAAATTAATAGCAAAAAATTACAGTTCAGCATACACACAGAAAACCCCTGAAGTGAGCCTGAAGTTAAAAGAAAAATAACCCCTGTTTTGTTTATATGAAAAGTCTCCACATTCAACACTTTGATCCTGCCAACTGAGCGAAATGGGGCAACTAGTTCCCCGTTCTTGTGTCCTAGGTTGCAAAGATGTTCTGCTCTAAAGCATTTCCTGACACTTCTCTGAGGAGGATGTCTCTGCATCCAAAGGGCTTACACTCCCCACCCCTGTGCGCCCCACACCCAAGTAAGCTGGTTCTTGCACCAGTGCTGTTGGGACGTGAGAGTACAATCACTGCTTTCTGAGACCTAATCTTGCTGAGCCAAGATCTTTCAGGAAAACAAAATCTGTACCCTTTTTCCTTGCTGTCTGTCTTCCTTGCTTTGTGACTGGAAAATAGCACCCCTGTCTTACCAGGAATGTGATTTGTTGACAATCTCTCTCCCAGGAGAGCTCTCAATTCACTTCCAGTTCTCCTGTTTGGACCTGTCAGTGGGCCATGGCTGTGACTCCAGCACCAAGACTCCTTGGGCTAGCCTTCAGTCCACAGTCCCCAAGACCCAAACGACTCTGTGATTGGGACCTCTCCCTGTTTACACATAATAATTGAAATGACTCACCATTCAAGGGCCACAAGACTGACCGGCATCTTCTAGGCTGAGGTCCTTGCAGCCGTCCATCCACCCACTCCCCGCTGTGGTCCACAGAGCTTGCCACCCATGGCTGCAGGCCTTGCCTTTTTTGGGAGCCTGTGCTCACCTGCTGGTCATCTTCACCTCTTCTCCTCCAGTCCTCTGGTCACCATTCAGGTCCAGCAGAGACTCTGCCTTCCTATGCTGGGCCACAGAGGAAGGTCCTTTACTAAATCTGCCTTCCAACTGAATCCCGCAGAGCCACTGACAAAAGGATCCTTCACCACCACCGTCTTGGCTCTGCCCCTCCTACTGCTTTCATTGCACCTGCACGTTATTTTCCTGTCTCACATCATGCTATGGTTTGGATCTTGAGGGTCCCCCCAACACCCTCATCTGCTTGGATCTGTGTGTTATTGGGAGGTAGGGCTGGCTGGAAGGGGCAGGTGTTTAAAGTGTGACCTAGAGAGACTGATAAATTGATGAGATTGAATACTGCCTAGGGCAGAGATTTCAGGGTTTGTTGTTGACTTGTGGGCCAGGAAGTGAGGGAGGGGCAACTGGCTGCTTAAGTTACTTAAAGGAAGGAAGCAGAAATGTTATTGCAGCTTATTCCTGGGAGCCTCGTGGACTTGCTCTTGCTCCACTTGGCTTTTGTTTGTAATGGGGTGAGCAGCTCTCTGGCCTCATCGTCGGACTGTGTGTATGTATGAGACCTGGAACTGTGAGATCAGTAAGTCTTCCCTCTCTTCAGCTGTGGCAACTAGATCAGTAACTAAGACCCTTCATGTTTCTAATTTTCATTGAATTAGGCCCTGGATGTTGTGGAACACTAATTTTATTTAATTCTTTTTCATAATATATTCTCAAGTGAGACTTTTTTATTGCCTTTTCATCATTTGCTTATAATTTAAATCTTTTAGTATCTATGATTTTTCTACCACATTCTAACTTTTAATTCCCTTTATTATTTCTTTTATATGAGGTTTTCTAGAGGTTTTCATTTAATACATTAGTGTTCACCCTAGTCCCTGAGCTAACGTATTAAATCCACTTCAACTGTTTTGAAGTTAATTATTTTTCTTTTATCTTTTGTTATTTTGTCTGGTTGACCTTTTGTACTTTTTCTACATTTTTATCATTGTTCTAATTGGAGAGTAATTTACTTTTTTAATAATGAAAGTCCTTGAGGACATTCTTTTTTGAGTGTGTGACTATAGTTAAAAGCATATAGCTTTGCTATGTAATACACCCTTTTTTAAAGTACTCCTCTGCACTATTCCTTTGAGGCTATTTAGGACAGTGTTCAGTGACTTAGAATTCCTTCTCATTTATTTAATCAGTGAGTTTCTATATACACTACTATCCATAATTGTTGTGATATAAAAATGTGTCATAAGAAATTATTTAGGTACTATACTTATTATTAATATACATCTTATAAAATCAATATTTTTAGGTGAGTCATAAGTATTTCTTTCTTTTCTTTTCTTTTTTTGAGACAAACTCTTCCTCTGTAGTCCAGGATGGTCCTGAATTCACTATGTAGTCCTGGCTAACCTTGGACTCATGGCAATCCCCCTGACTCAGCCTCCATGGTGCTGGGATTACAGGCTTGCACCACCACTTCCTGCTTATGTGGTGATGAGGAATTGGGCTTTCTGGGTAAGAACTTTAACCACTGTACTATTCCGCTAGCCCCATGAATATCTCTAGAAGGGAAATAATCTCTATGAAGAAACAATTTGTTAGCCCTCCATCTTTCAATGGTCCTGATACTCTGTGTATTTTGCTCACATTACTTATCGTGGGCCAATAAGGTTTCAAAATTCTGCTTTTTTACTTGTGGCTCTATTAATTTTTCTTACTTAATGGTCAATATTAATCCCAGCACTCAGGAGGCTGAGGCAGGAGAATTGCTCTGAGTTCAAGACAAGCCTGGGCTACATAATGGGTAAAGACCAGCCTGATCTTCACAGCAAGACCCTGACTCAAAAAAAGAGTTCAATATTAATACTTCTGCACTATTAATCCTGTCTGTGTTCAGTGCAAAATGGAACTTTTATCATGTGTCAAGATTTCCCGTTATGATTCTGCTGTGGTAACGTGTTCATGCTTACTTGAAAATGTTTATCCATCTCTTGTATTGAGCATCCTTCTGTGTGCCTCAAAAGGTGGACTACTACTTTTAAGGCAGCCTGATTTATTCAGTGTCTGATTTTATCAACCTATATTATGATCCATTTTATTACTGTCATTTAAAATATTTAATACTTATCTTTTGCTTTTTATCTTTCAGTTATTTGGAAGACAAACATTTGGTTTCAGTTATCATAAATCTGTAATAACATAACAGTTAAAATGCTAGTTGTTATTTATAGTGTTTAATGAAATAATAATGTAATGCTGTATTAATGTAGTAGTATATTATTTTTATTTCTTTTATGTTAGATTTCTTCTTGGAATGAAAATCCCATCTATTTACCCATAATTATTTTAGTAATGTAAAATTTTGCATTTTAATTTTAATAACCAAAATAACATTTGCAAATGTTAGGTATTAGTCTATAATCTTATATTTACTTTTATATAATTATATATATCTGTATTCAGTTCTTATCAGCAGATTCGTTGTACCTCACCTTCCCAATCTTTAGTGATTGTCTAAATTCTGTTCTTTTTCTCATAAATAATAGGTAAACCCCTCTAAATAAATAAATACTTAAATAGCACATATAAAATTATCATTTTTTTTTCTTCTCTGAATTTTTCAGTTTGTCTGGGTATGAAACACCCGAGACTTCATCTTTTTATGCCAATCTTGATAGAAGTAATTTTTTGGTATTATTTTGTTTTCAAGGAGTAAATTTTCGGGGTCTTTTTGTTACTATTATGAATGGATGAAAATCCTTAAAATGTAAATTTTAATTTGATGAAGACTTGTAATTCATCTCTGTTCATTTCTGCAAATATTGTTGGTCTTCTCAGTTTCGCCTTTGAGTCCTGGTTATAAAATGGGGCATTTTCTTTGCTGGATTTTCATGATTACTTCCTCTTTTGGGAGATGTGTGGCTGGCTCTCCTCTTGCCAGTCTGTGTTTCTGCCACGGTCCTAGATGTGCTGTTTCTCCTTCTCCCTGTCAGTGCTCAGTGGGATGTATCAGTCTGAGGTTGTATTCTACTTTCAGCTCTGACTTTATTTTTGCTATTGTAATTGACTTTTATTGCTTTTTTTATCCTACTGTCCACTTATTTAATGCAAAATCTATTCTTCATTTATATAGGAAGCAAATAGTAATTTACTCTTTGTGATAATCACAAAACAAGGGTGGGGATGGTTTTTCTTCTCAGCATTTTCCTCCATTTCTCTTACATTACTACACCTTTTCAAAGCTCATAATGATTTTTGATCACGAAGAATTCTATACTAGTTGTCTGAAGAAGACTCCTTTTGGAGAATTTATATCAGTTCCCTTAAAGCTGGCCTGACTGCTGCCTCCAAGACTGTGAGCAGAAGCTGGGCTGTTGATGTGATAAACCACGTAGACTTCCTGTGTAGCACCATTTTATGGAAGGAATATGGCCTGCTTCTCGGTACAGTATTTAATTAGCCCTTTAGACTTCAAAAAACACACTCCCCAGAAGTCCTGATGAATTATTTAAGGGGTCATTAGACTCTGATATCACTGAACACTTAACAAAGAGAGGATTTTCCTTCGGCATTTGGGTTGTACAATGTGAATCAGGCCTAAAGTAGTTCGCAAAGCCAGAAGTCCAAGTAGAATGCTCTTTCAAGGTCAAAAGGCCTAAAGGGAGGTGGCCAAAAGAAAGCTACCCGGAGGCCTCAGAAGAGAACGGAATCTTAAACATTATCCATAAGTTAACTGGGTTATACATTACTATCAACATTTGCCATTTTCCTATTTCTGTTTCTTAGTAACTGCTATTGCTCAAAGATCTCTCTTAAATTCACTAAAACTCTGCAAAGGTTCTTTGCTGATTCTCTTGCCACTGTTTCAGATTCCAAAGTCATTTTTTTCCATTTGTAGAAATGACATATTTCTCAAAATTATTTTCCTTTCATTAATCCATCCCCTTTTCACATGACATAGGATAAAAAAATAACATCTGTCCAAAACAATGTTCCTTCATAAACTTACATAGTGATAACAATAATCAAGATATAAATATGCTTGAGTCGGTTGATACACTAAGCACTTACATACACACAGTGATATTGCATAAACCAAGTTTCCCAAATTTTTTATTTTTGTAAATATCTTGGTGATTGTTTCTCTTATTTTTATTGTTAAATTCAGTTCCTATCTATTAAAAAGTATAGATATTTACTTGTGTGGTGGTTCTAAATGTACTTGCAAGTGCTTCGACACTCCTTCATCAAGAGATGGAGTCTGTTATTCCTAATCACAGAAAGATGTTGTTCTTCGTGGCTCTTCTAATAAGAAAAATGTGGTAGAAGTGGCTGATTCTGAGGCAAAGACAGACAAACATCATCGCTGCTGCCTGGCTTTCTGTCTATTAAGTCCCTTGTCTGTGGCTCCCAGCCTCCCTCATGAGAGAAAGCCAGAGCATCCGTGTAAGGGTGTTGAGGCCTACAGCTAGAGGTGATCACCAGACACTGGACTGGGAAATTCTTTGAGGTGACTTCAGCCTTAACCCTACATTGCATCAACTGCATGACAGACTCTTGTGGAATTCTGCGTTTTTGTGAGAGATAAGGATGATAAATCATCATTGTGGTTTTACACCACTATTTCTGGTGGTTTGTTAACTAGCTAGAGGCACCTAGAGTGATACGGTATTTGAGTTGTTTTTTTTTTAAAACTCAATTGCCACCTATCCAATTGTACTTACCAAATATTCCAAATGTCTGGTGTCTTCAGAATATTGCAACAGTGACCAACATAGTTTACTGGACATTGAAAGTAAACTTAAATTTGATCGTAAGAAAGAGAAGAAGAGGCAGACATTAACACCTATGCCCCACCGCATGTCTTGTGTTTTTCTTGGGAACACCCCAAGCTTGCAAATATCTACATGGACATCCAGGTATTGCTGAAGAAAGGAATTGTCAGGAAATTTGTCCAGGCATTCTCATTGCTGTGGTCATTTCAAAGTTCTTCCACACTGCAGATACAAACACACACACACACACACACACACACACACACACACATGCGCACACACACACACACACACACTTTCTGTTCAGACAAAATAGCTAAGTGGTAACTTCTCAAGTCTATCAATTCCAATAGAACGTAAAAATCAAGACTCACATTCAATAAATTGTTTCAAAATTTATTGTCATTTTTTCTTTATCAATACATTACATTTGAGGAAATTTCTAAGCCAAATTCATATTAACTTATGACTGAAATCTGGAAAGTTTATAATAATATCATTAGCATTTGTTATTTAAGGCCATCATGCTTAGTGAAATGAGTCAGAAGCAGAAGGTGAAATATCAAATGGTCTCTCTGATATGAGAAACCCAGATCACAATCATCTCACAGAACTTAATGTGGGGGAATAATGGGAACCGGGGGGTGCGGTGGGAAGGGGGAGGGCCAAAAGGAGAAAGGAGACGGTCTTGTAACAGTGCCAAGATATGTATGTGCACAAAATGCTAAAGATCAATATGAACTTTAAATTTTGCACTTATACATATCAATAGAGTGGGGGGAAATGGATGAGTATGTGATAAAATAGCCTTTAATGAATCGCTAGGTACTGGGTCAGTCCAAGTAACACACAGCAGCTTCTGATGAAAGCTTCAAACACCAAGCAGCAAGAAGCGCCATCAAGGCAAACTGCTGTGCATTGCGCTGCTTGAATGGACTGACTTGCCTAGGACGGGAAGACTGGAGTATGTTTGACATCGATCTCATGACCAAAGTTTTATGCATTTTTGCATACTTCGTTAAAGCCAATAAGAGGAAGAGAAATTGAAAGATGAAAAACATGTGCTATTTTAAGACTAGCTTTTGTCCTCTCAGCATAAGATGATTGAGGAGATGGGACCTCTGTTTATTAGTACTAGCGATGTTTGGTGTTTAATACAACCGTCACTTACTGGCGCTTTCTAAGTTCTGGACACTGTTGACAAAGACTAACTCTTCTAATTCGCAACAAACTATGAGACCAATACTCCTACGCCCATTTTTAAAATGAACAGTAACTATGGTACTAAAAGGTTAAATGAATTTCCTCAAGCCACTTGCACAAAAGAGAGCAGGAACTAAGATTGAAAACTTGACGACTCTGGGAATTTTTTTTTTTTCGGATCTTTTCTTAACTTTTAGGTCATATGTTTTAGAGCTTTTGTGGGCCAAGTTCCTTTTCCTAGCTGTGGCTGTGTTTTAGCACATCCCTCATTGTGTGTCTACTAGGGTGTGCACACTGCGTGTTAGCATCTTGCTTTGAGACACATCTTTGTAACCTGAGAAAACCTTTCTGTCCTACTAGGCAGCTGTCCCAAGTTCAGTCCTTACTCAAGGACCTTTTATCTGTGATATCTGTAGGTCGCTTTTCTTCCTTCTAGTGTGTCCCACTGAATAATGAGTGCTTGCTGAATGGGCTAATCATGCCTGTGGGGGAGACAGTTTTCTGGCCTCCCAACTTCTGTGTGTGGGTTTGTTTGTGTGTGGGTTTGTCATCTGTGTGTGGGTTTGTTTGGGTTCTTAAATGGAAACATTTTCCCAGCAGTCTGTTTCCTGTGTTCACTGATGGGAGGAGGGCATTGGAAGCTTATTTTGGTCAGAAGAGCAAATTCCTGTTGGGAGCTTGAGCTAAAAATAAACTCCATCCAGTGTCAGCATAGCTTGAAAGCATTTTAGCTACCTTAAAGTGAGAGCAGGACTTCTGCAGAGGAGGCCACGGAGGAGACCTGGTATTGCCCAGCACTCACCTTGTTGGGTGCAGCCACCACCTTGTGTCTTTTCTCCTCTTGCTCTTTTCTCTGCTTTTCTTTAGCCTTTGCCCGTTGCCCATCAATTTATTTGGGAAAGCATCTTGTGAAAATGGCCTGTTCAAGGGGTCACAGTGCTGCTACCTCTAGTTGCTTTCTGAACCAGAAGGAGAATGTTTCCACTGAAAGCTCTTACTGGCAGTTGTCAAGCTCTGAAGTGGAAACATCAGCTGAAGCATCTGCTCTTCTTCTTTTGTTGAGGCCTTTTCTTTTTCTTTTTTTTCCCTCCAAAGCAAAAATACCCAGGCATATGAATGGCGATAGAGAGATGCTGTGGGATTACTGGAGGAGGAAGTGTCATCCCAAATGACCAGCATCTAGCCAGAATGTCTGGAAAAGTCATTTGGAGTTTCCTCAGCAAGAATAATTTGGGGCATGGTTTTTAATGTTTCTAATTATTTCTCTTCATGCCCAATATCATATGAGCTAAATCATGAGATAACGAAGATTCCAGGAGTAGAAAGGAAAGGGAAAGAAAGGAGGCTTTGATTATTTACTTATGGCTTTCTGCCACAAAAAGTGGTCGATACGACTCTTTGAAAATGGCTGAAATTTTGCTACATTCAGAAATAAATGAAAACACAATAGCACATTTCCATCTTACCCTTCTCTTTTTTCTTTCCATACAGTTTCTTCTCATCATTTTATTTATTTTACCACTACTAAAATAAAACATAGTTATTCCTTGATATCTTCAGGAAACTGATTCCAAGTACCCCATGGATACCAAACTCATGTGTGCTCAAATTCTTTATATAAACTAATGTAGTATTTGCACATAACCTCTGTGATACTACTGCTTTGCCTGATTTTTTTCATTTTGTTGATATGTATATATGCAATACAGAATGTTTACATTGTAGTATTTTGTGCATGTATATATTACGTCAAAGTTGCAAACCCTTCCCTTCTCCATTTTTGATTCTCTCACACATTCCTCCTCTCCCTGAACTTCCTCTATCCCCACCAGTGGTTCTACAAGATGACTGTATTCTGAGTCTCTCATATTACAGGAATCACATGTTATTTCACCTTCTGTGTCTGACTCACTTCACTGAGCATGATGATCTCAAGTTGATTCCATTTGCCTAAAAATCCTCAAACCTATCTGTCTTTATAGATGAGTGAGATTCCATTGTGTATATATATCATATATCCATTGGTCTGTTGATGGGTATTTTGATGTCTTCACATATTAGCTATTGCTAGTTGTGCTGCTATAAACATAGGTATACATGTATCTCTTATATGATGCTTTTAATTCTTTTTGGAAAGATTTCCAGAAGACATATTGCTGGACCAAAGGGGAGATTTATTTTCAGCCTTTTAGGAATTTTCTGTATACTGCCCTTCATACTGGTTGTACAAGTTTTTCATTCCCACCAACAGTGTAAGAGGGTTCCTTTTTCCCCACAGACTCGCCAGCATTGATAGCTGTTTGAGTTATTTTATTTTTTTCTTTGTTTCTTTTGTTGAGACAGGGTCTCCCTCTGTAACCCAGGCTGGTCCTGAATTCAATGGTGTAGTCCAGGGTGGTTTTGGACTCAGGACAATCTGCCTGCCTCAGCCTCCCAAGTGCTGGGATTACAGGCATGTGCCACTATGGCCAGCTTTCAGTTACTGATATATGCCGTTTTCTTTGGAGTTAGAAAGTATCTTAGTGATATTTTCATTTGCATATCACTAATGTATAAGTATGTACCAAATTTTTTATAATGAAACACTAGAAAATTTGAGAGAGAAATGCATGCGACATTGTGTATCATTCTTTGTGTGTGTGTGTGTGTGTGTGTGTGTGTGTGTGTGTGTGTGTGGTTTTTTTTTTTTTTTTGAGATACTCCAGTTCTGCAGTCCAAGCTGGTCTTGAACTCACTATGTGGCTGGGATTGGCTTAAAGCACATGACAATCCTTCTGCCTCAGCCGCCTGAATGCTGGGATTATAGGTGTACACCCCCATGCCCAGATTATTTGTTTCTGGGGAATCAAACTCAGGCGCTTGGGTTTGCAAGGCAGCACTTTAACCATCGAGCTACTCTGTCAGTCCCATATTTCATCCTTTACTAGACTATTTACCTTCACTTGTCATTTTCTGTCATATTTTTTCTCTCTCTCTGTCGTATCATTGTCATTATGAAGCAATTTGAATGACTACGATAATATATAACGTAAGAACTTCATGTGAATTTCACCACTCTTCCTGATTATTGCCCACTGATCTAGGATCTAGTCACATATTACATTCAATTACCATATTTGTTTTATCCACTAATCCCAAAGAGTTGTCTCCTTTATTGTCCTTTATGAAATTACACATTTTGAAAGATACAGTCCAATAGTTTTGAAAACTTTCCCAATTCAACTGTGACTATATTCAGGATTTTCTAAAAGCAGTATATTGGTGCCATGGAATTCAGTAGAAATCTTTCCAAGTTGAGGACTTTAATTTTAAACTTGTGCCTCGATGCTTGAAACTAGCGGTACGATTGAAAACAACAAATCATTCCTTAGAAGCTATTTCTCTAGGTGGAAGTTTCGAAGTCTAGAGAGTGAAATTAAAACAATTTTGGAAAGGTGGTTTAGGCTCCAGACTGATTCAGTTGATCCTAAGTAATTATTTCATCTTGGGTAAGTTGTACTGATTCATTTTTCTCATCTATGTACATTGTGATGATCTTGGCTTTCTGTCTTATGGAATTGCCATAATGGCCAAATAAGATAAATATGTGAGAATGTTTTGTGGCATATAACGTAATTTATAGCTTAAGGGTAGCCTGCCTTTGTGTCCATGAGATGAAAATATACTCCCCGATAGGAACCTAATTTCCTGGTAATTGTTCAAGAGCATGCTAAGTCTTCAGAGGATCAGGCAAATCTTTTCTCTATTGCTTATTTCTGGCTGCCTTTTGATGAAAGTCCTGCCATGACTGACTTTGCCCCCTCACTGCCTTTCCTGCAGACATTCATTTGTTGGGGCTGTGTCAGCAAGTTCCATGTCACCAGCAAATTGTGTCTTTATTCTTCAGAAATAAAAATACTGTAATACAAACTGTTTTCTTGCTCATGCTCTGATACAAATAGCGTCTCATAATGAAACTCTGACATTGCTAGCACGCTAGTAAACTGTCTCCCCATCAGGAGATGGAAGGGGGCACGTATGGGAAGGGACAAACCCAGGAATTTCTAACATGCGTGAAATTATTAAGTGCAAAGTACGCATGAAATTCTAAGATATCCTGACCAGAGTTGTGCTTTCTTCTTATCACAAGAAACAGAACGTGAGAAAGTAAACTTGTCGGTATTGCTACATTACTAGTACTGAATGTTGAAGTACTGCTTTTTTTCACTATTTAGAAAATAGTTCTTAGAAATTGCTGATTACCACGGTTTTCCCCATTAAAGTAAAAATGGAATTATAGGAGGTTATATCAGGCATCCTGGACTAAAAGCTGAATTCAGAAACATACAGATTCAGTAAGTGGTCCATTAAATTATGCTGTGTAGCTACCAAATGTCTTCAGTGGTTAGTATTGCAAGGAAATAGGCAAAAGTCATATCAATCTAAATAAAGTTTAGCTAAATAGAAATAAGGAGTCACATAATTGTGAGAGCAACTGCTTCAACATTCTGCCAACAGAAACATTTTCTTCCTAGATCAAATTCCCCAATGTTCATTCTAACTTTAATGACTCGAGTAATGGTTTTTGTACTTCTCAGATAATTGAAGAACACTATGGAAATCATTATATGCTATCGCTTATTCTAAACTGTCAAATATATTGCTCCTACTAGAGTGTTTCTGGGCAAATCTCTTTTTACGAGGCAACCAGCCCTCAGCTCTTTCGTTCTGCTACTAAACAAGGAGTGCGATGTGTGTCATGCACATGGAAAGAGGAAACAGAGGAGGCCCAAGGACGTGCGAATTCCTCACTGAAGTCAACCAACCAGCACACTAGGACAGATCAGAAAAATACGTCATCTTCAACTCAAAAGAGTTTGTAATTTTTCAACTAAAAGCAAATGATACTGCTTCTTATTGCTTACTAAATGTATCCCAAAGCCCTTCTAGTATCTGTAGCCCTTTATACTCCACTTGTTTTTATTCTACTTATGCATTTTTTCCTATACTGGTATGTGTGTTTGAGTGTGTGTGGTGTGTGTGTGTCTTTCTGTCTGTCTCTTTGGCTTTGGTGGGGATTGATCCCAAGACTCCACACCTGCCAGGAAAGCACTGTACCGCTGAACTGTGTCCTTAGCCCTCTTATACCTTCATTTTAGTTTTATTGTAGTCCAAAGGACCTACTTACAATTTAAAAATGTGTTTTCCTACCTCCATGCCATATTATCTTGCTATAGATTTTCCAGTCCCCTCTCAACACTCATGCTGCTTTTATTTTGCCTTCTACAGACAGCACTGTGTAGTGGATGTAGCATTTCGGGGTGATGCCCATTCCTCCATCTAAGGAGGTCTCATTGGCATAGCTACTGGTTGTGTTGTTAAAGACAGTAAGTGATAACTCATCCTGCAAATTTCTCCTTTTCTTCTGGAGTTCCTTGCAGAGGGTCACTCTCAGAAATGATTGAAACAGAATAAAGGAGCATGTGTGGTTTCCTTCTTTGAACTCAGAAAAAAAAAAAAATAGAATGCCCATCCCAGCTCCTGAGTTTCCTGGGAGTCAGAAAAGATTTCTGCGCAACTTGATTATGGTTCAATTTTTCTTCTGCCTAATCCCGATTTTTTTATACCTCGCAGGTATTGTTCCTGAAAGAACTCCTTCTTAAACTCCATGCATGTAGATATCCATTTCACAGTTGTTTTTCTAGGAATTTAACAAAGACCTTTGTTACCAGAAGTGGTTTGAGGAAGCGGATTTTAAAACTGGCTTTCACTTGTGTTGCCTGCATGGTTGAAGTTGGGAGGAGTATCAACCATGCTATCCCATTTTAGAATAGGGACTCAGCTTTTACCAGTGCTGAAAATGGGGGATAAAGTCAAACCAAAGACAAATACAGATGGGCTATCATTTTTTTTTCTCTTTTTTTGAGATTTGGGACATGTAGTGGCTAATGACAATGAAGTTGAATGACTTATTAAAGGCAACCAATCATTTCAAAAAGTTGATGACTGTCTGGGGGTGGTTAATAACCAACTTAAAAATGAAATCTGGAAGCCAGAGGATCTCCTTGAGAGTGCACACCTTCATCTTCCACAATCCAAGGTGAAGCAGGTCAGTATCAGACCCAGAACCTAATCAAAGGAAACAGAGATCCAAGGTATGTTGAATTCACATTTCTGCATTTGCTGTTAATGTCAAGTCCAGTGGTGGGCATAAATGAGGCCTTTAAACTTGGGATGGAAGAACTCAGATAGGTGATAATCTTAAGTTTCCTTTACACTTGCCACAGAAGCGACCCACTTCCCCATACTAAAGATGAAAGCACTGAAGGTGGTTGTGCAGGTATCTGCCTAATCAGAAACACCTGCACACACACACACGCCCTCCTCTCCTGGTCATCATAGCCATGACCAGCGTCAACTTACAACAAATACCTTGCTGAGATTTAAAGGCATGCGGAGAGAGGAAGAGAGCTGTATGTTACAGGAGCTACAAGCCGGAATGGACGTAAGAATGCTGGAAAAAGGGAAACGTAACATTAAGTAAGGGAGAGTTTGTCACTGTGGAAACACTTTCTTGTGTGGGATTCAATGCCCTGACAAGTGTTCTGAAAGACACAGCTAACATGCTGCTTGGAAAAACTTGGAAGATTTTGAGTTCTAAGAACAAGTAAAGATTCGGACTAAATGAGAACGCAAGAAACTGCGGCATACCAGTGAAGGAGGGAGCAAGAAGCTTGGGGGATTTGATGTGCTGAAATGAATATACTACATAAATCTAGAAAAAGTGGAGCCCGTGTGTTTGGTAGAGGGCCTGCGGTAAGTGGCGTTGCAGAACTGAGCTTCTTAGCATGATGGTAGCACAGAGGACAGAAGACGAGAGGACACAGGTGGAGCACAAAGTGTGTACACCTACCGTAGCGAGTGGCAAAGGCTGGAGTTTCAGCCGCGGGGCCTTAAGAGCTTGGAAATAGTTAATAGGAGATAATACCCCAACGACAAGATAAATGCACACGATGCTTAATTTCTATAATGAAATGCACATGTTGCAGGCAAGGCACATATTGCTTTATTTCTATAATGAAAATAAATTAAGCAGGCTGAGGGCAGCCAAAACCTTGTGCTTGGAGCTGCTGGTTGCCTGCCTTCTGTTGCCTGGGTGTGTCGACTGAAGTCTTGATTCCAATTAAAGGCAGATGGAAAAAAGGAAGAATAAGGGGAGGAGGGTAGAAGAGGAAAAGTGGGAAGGAGGAAGGAAAAAAGAAGAAGGAAAAAGCAGTTAATTCCAACAGGCTCGTGCTGAAGCAGGCACACCGATACGAGTCTCCTTCGGGTTATTTTTTGTTGTAGTGTGATCACTGTGAAATGATTGGCCGCCTACTTCAGAGACAAACTACAGAGAATAAAAGACGGAGAAGGTTGGGTAGATCTCATGCGTCTCTTTAGTCTGAGGACAGAGAGGAAACAGCTGCGATTTTACACCCTAAGCACTAAATGCAAACAGAGCAGATGAGGTACATAAACGAGTTCACTCCTTATATCACGTCTGGTTTTTAAAAAATCTTTCTGTTGTGAACTGTCAGAGAGCATGGATTTTCTCATTATAATATAAATTACACTTCTGACATCTAACACACATGAATTTTATGTAAACTTTTCTCTTTCTTTTTCTTCCTTTCAGAACAATGGGGCACTTAAAATGTATTATACTCCTTTCTTTGTGATTCGTTTTCAAATTCAGCAGATAATTTCTGCTCTGAAATTTACAGCACAGTGTAGAAATGGACAAGCAAGTAGATTTATCATCGAGTACGAAAAATACTAACTAAAGTAGGCAACGCACCTTGCCTAGATCAAGGAGTCAAAGAAGAATTTAGGTGAAGAAATGATACGTGGATGGGTTCTGAAGATGGAAACGAATAAAAGAGAAAATGGGTAGAGAAGGGCAAGCGAGGAAGGGAACGATTCATAGGGCCAGGCACAAAAGCCGAAGGGCTGGTCTGGTTAGGGAAATACCAAGACCCTGTGCTGCTGTGAAGAGAGGCCTGACCAGGGACAGGCTTCGGGGAGAGGGCACCGTGTCACACCGGAATGATGGACTTTGTGTTTTGGGGAGCTGGTAGAGGATATTTAACTGATGACAACATAGACTCCACATGATCCTATTTCCTAGTTTTAGTAAGTTTTCCTATTAACGAAGGATGCACTTCAGGAATCTATAAGAGCAAAAGCATGCTTGTATTACCCCCAGAGCTTTACCACGGCGTACTGAGCCCTTCTTGTCCTAAGGCCTAAAGGCTAACGCTGTCTGCATAGAGAGCTCAGCAAGCATTGGTTATGTAAAAGAAGGAAGGAACGAATGAGTGAGTAAAATAATTAAGCCATTTTCCTTTGGTTCAACTAGCCGAGCCTATTTATTATGAATGGCTTTATGACCCCGAGCTCAAGACCATGCCACCATCTTCATTGTGAAGCCTCCAGGCCCTGTGGGCAGGTGCACTCCTGTGATCAGCTTCTGAGGTGGGGCTGCTTGTTTGATTCAACTGGGTCAAAATTATTCTCCTTGATCTCACGATTAGTCAAGAAGTTGCACCAGCAGTGAGAATCAGAAAGAAATCAGGAGCGCTGTGTTTATACAGCGCCGATGGGATGTACCCGGGCCGCTGGCACCTGCGGTGAGCTGCTGTGGAGCAGCTAGGGACGCTGAGGGGAAGGCAGCCTGTGCCCTAGAGGAGGACTGCCGGGGCAGGAGCGCCACCCTCCAGTGGTACACAGGAGTCCATGAAAACCCGGTGTTCATAAGTAAGTGAGGCTGGTGATAAAAATCATGATTCAAATTCTAGAATTTTGTGTATGGGTTGTCCAAGGATAAAAGTCAAAACTAGATGAATGCATATTTTTTTAAAAAATCTTTCTTGAATAGCATTTCTTACTCTTACTAGTTCAAGATGAATCTATCAAGAAACTGGAGTGAAAAAATTTGGTAGCACTATCTAGGAGTAGATGCTCTAACTCACATTCTTTCATGAGAAAGATTGAATATAAATTCCTCAAAATTAAAGTGCATATTTAACATGAAACAGAAGGCTCCATTTCATCTGGGAGCTGGAAGAAGCAAGACAAAAGGCCATTTTTTTTGTTTTGTTTGGTTTTCTTCCGGGCTGGTCCTGAACTCACTATGTAGTCCAGGCTGGCCTTGAACTCACACAATCCTCCTGCCTCAGTCTCCTGAGTGTTGAGATTTCAGGTAAGCACCATGGTACTGGGGAATAGAACTCAGAGCCTTGTACTTGCTGGGCAAGCAATCTAATCACTGTGCTATAGACCAGCTCTTCTTCTTTTTTTTTTTTTTTTTCTGGGCAGAGTCTCACCAAGCTTAGTTGGCCAAGCTGGTCTTGAACTTGGAATCCTTCGAGCAAAGTGCTGAGCAAAGTGCTGAGATTACAGGCCTGCACCACTGGGACAGGTAGTAGAAAGAGGAAAAAAAAAAAAAAGAAAGAAAGAAAAAAAAAAAGAACTTCACTTAAAGTTTGCAAAATAGGATTTTTCCTCTAGAATTATAATTGTGCTAAAATGTATCTCAAGTAATTTTTTGTATTTCTAAGAGGAAGATTGATAAAATCTGTGCCTTGACATTGAACAATTTAAAAAATGTCATGCAAATATTTGAATATTAACAAAGCACAAAACAATGTGCTGGAACACTGCCAAGGATATTAAATTAGCCCTAGATGCCTCAAGTGAGAATTTAGTGATTTCATAAATTAATGCTAATAGAAGGAATCAGCAAAACTTCATATGCTAAATTTCATTCAGAATTTTAAAAATAATTTATATGTAATATTTTTGCTGTTGAAATAAAGCAAGAGAAGGCTTTTGGTAGAGGAGAAAAATGTTATAATCATCTACTCTCTTTTTTGAAAAGTTCACTAATATTTAGGACAAAAATTGTGAACATCTTGTTTCTTACTGTAGCTAAAGTGGCTCCCGCAATACTTGGCACTTGGTAAGTGAATATTGCCTTAATGCACACAGTGTCATGTTAGGAGAAAATTATGAAGTAAGTGAGAGAATCCTGGGTATTCAGTTAACTGGAGGGTAGCGCACACACACACACACACACACACACACACACACACACACACACACACAGACACTCATATCCCCACACACATATATACACTCACAAAGAAAGGTAATGAGAATCAGGCTTGGAAGAGATGTAGATTTGAGCACCTGCATATCTTAAATGTCAGAAGTTGTTAATAGTAAATTCATTATGGGTATAGCTACTTCTTGATGGATTATTAGTAATGAAAATAAGACATTGATAGAATAGCCCCAGTTTGATAGTTTAAAACAACTATGACATCAAATTTATAGAATTTTTCTTCTCAGTCATCACCTGCAACTATAAATCTAGTGTTAGTAATTGCTTCAAGAGACCTGGGGAATAAATAATCACATCAAGAAAGAAAATAAATAAAAAGGAACATCAAAACTAAATGGTATGAAGAGAGTGCTGCTGTGATTCTGTCAACATGGGGCTCCAAGAAAATTAGTGACCCAGGTACAACTGCCACCTCTTCATAAATCTTAATCGTTTTGAATTTACTACTTCATTTTTGACTGAATGTAGAACTGAGGTGAATTGGTAATAGAATTCATTCAGGAAACTAGAATTTAGATGAGTTTTGTGGAAAAATAATCCAAGTTTTATTCATTTTGAGATGTCCAAGTTTTATTGCATTGGTCACTTATATTCTTAATGTGAAAGACAGAAAAACCTTACTATTTGGAGACTTTCACTTATTTATTTATTCAACTTTATGCAGGTTATGCTCTGACAATAGCATATATTTAGGATAGATATTCTCCCCTACTGGTCAGGTGTGTGCCTCACAAACCTGGTGAGTCAGACAAAACAACAGATGAACTTCGGTGGTCTACCATATTTGGAATCCAAAACCACATTTGGTTTGACAATTTATTGTGAGACTAATGGCTCCACAGGAATCTTTGGAACAGAATTATCATTATTTTTCAGTTAACTCTTATTTTAAAGGATCTTTACCTTTTGTTATTTGAATAAGATGATTCTGTTTGTATGATAACTGTACAGATCTCTCTTTGGTAATATAAGAAATAAAAGTTAAATTCATAGGATATGTAGCTGGTTTCTGCATTTAGCAGTCTGTCTTAGTTACTTTTTCATCACTGTGACTCAATGCCTGACACCTACAACTTCAGGAGGAAAGATTTACTGTACCTTATAGTTTCAGAAGGTCACCGTCCATTCATGGGTGGGCAGCTGGAAAATGGTGCAATCACACGGTGTGGCCACAGCTAGAACTGAAACCAGAGTTCCTGAGGCAGAGATCCTTACAGCATGGTGGAGGAGAGACTTGGGGGAAAGGGCGAAGTAGCACATGCCCCTCTTTGGTCAAACCCCAAGCACCCACCCCTTCCAGCCATGCCCCACCTCCCAACCCCTACATAGTATCCATAGGAAAATGAGGCTTTTGAGGGACACTCCAGATCCAAACCACGACACAGTCAAATATAATTATTTTGTTTTCATGTTTCTATTGTTTTAACATGTTTTTATTATATTGATTCTTTTCACTTACTACACCTTCTATATATGCACTCAATAAATTTCATTTTGCTACGATTTTACTAAGAGCAGCTATTATTTGTATTAGTAAAATGAAGTCTTTTTACCAGAGCAAGCCAAATATCAAGTTTAGTTTCATCTTGAAACTGTGTTATTTAGCAAAGTTGGCTCTCTAGTAGATTCTTACTATCAAGCAAATGCCAAGACCTAAAATAAACCACTATGAAATCTCTCTCACAACTGACTTATTTATAGTGCGCTCTAATGTGATTCTTAATTCCACAGGCTGTTTCTCGGTGTTCATCCCAGTTGGCCTCAAGATGTATTTGACCTTGTGAACTATGTTGTCTTTTCTGATGAAGGACTGCTGTGGAAAACAAAGGTGTGAATACCTAAATTATTGCCTGGCACACGGAAAAACCCGAGTCGGGTTGTAGCTACCTCTGCCACTACTATTCAGCAGTGCCACATTACTCTCCAAAGAGCTCTAGAATATTGTGTTTTTATTATGCAAACTCTGTCTTCTTTCCATTTCTGTTTTTAATTTTTATTTCAAACAGTC